>CM035422.1:176044060-176051560 GCA_020310875.1 Ceratopteris richardii | reverse complement strand
TTTACCAACAAAAAAATGTTTTCTGAAGCCACCTGATTTAGATATATTGACTACAAATGAGTGGAGTCAAAAGTACTGGTGGATTGCACCTAAATGTATATCCACTAGTTCTCCACCTTTTAATGAAAGTTAGAAGATATTTATAGTTTTAATACTACTATTGCAACTTTTTATATATATATATAGATTTAAATAGTTATCCCATTGATAGAAATGGGATTCATAAGTTCAAATATGGTTTAGAACTAGCTTCTGACAGAGATATACCAAAAAGAGTAGATGCACATGAGCTACTTAGATTATTCTTGAATCTAAGTCGATATGGTTTAAAGATATCCATGACGGATGGATTAAGATCATATTGAAAATGATCTATATTCAATTCAACTATGTGGATTAAGTGATATAAATTCATTTGCATTAAGTGGAGTAAATGTTGTGGACTCATTTGAATTATGTGGATTACATGAAGTGGTATCATTTGAGTTAAGTGGATTAAATGAGGTGGTATCATTTGAATAATGTGGATTAAATGAAGTGCTATTTTTTGAATTATGTGAATGAAATGAAGTTTGGATTAAATGAGGTTGTATAATCTGAATAATGTGGATTAAATAAAGTGTTATTTTTTTGAATTATGTGGATTAAATGATACACATTCATTTACATTAAGTGTAGTAAATGTTGTGGATTCATTTGAGTTATGTGGATTACATGAAGTGATATCATTTGAGTTAAGTGGATTAAATGAGGTGGTATCGTCTAAATAATGTGGATTAAATGAAGTGCTATTTTTTGAATTATATGGATGAAATGAAGTGGATTCATTTGTAATACATGGATTAAATAATGTGGATTCATTTGAATTATGTGGATTATATGAAATGGTATCATTTGATTTAAGTGGATTAAATAAGGTGGTATCATCTCAATAATGTGGATTAAATCAAGTGCTATTTTTTGAACCATGTGGATGAAATGATGTGGATTCATTTGAATGAAGTACTATCTTTTGAATTCTATGGATGAAATAATATGGATTAAATGATGTGGATTCATTTGAATGAAGTGATATCTTTTGAATTCTATGGATGAAATAATGTGGATTAAATGAAATGGTATCATTTGAAGTATGTGGATTAAATGAAGTGCTATGATTTGAGTGGATTCATTTAAATTATGTGGATTAAATAGAAGTGGATTCATTTGAAGTATGTGGATTAAATGAAGTGCAATCATTTGAGTTATGTGAATTCTTCTGTGGTAAAATTAGCATTTTTGTTTTGCATAAAACATGGCAAGAATATCAGATCTAAATAATGATCTTGATCGTGTTGAATCTCAAAGGATTTTGTGTGAGCAAAATGCTCAATTTGCACAGTCAAGATTTGCATTTTTATTCCATCAAGATTAGCATTTTTATTCCATCAAGATTTAGAGCTAGAAGGATTAGAAGGAGAACCATTATCAATGAAAGAATTCAAAAAGCCATGTCCCAATCATTTTGTTTGTGATGTTCTCTTTTGGGTCATAGGAAGGGCAAAAGAAACAACACCCTTAAAGCTTTCGAACTTACAACATAAAGGATTAGCAAAAAGTCTACTTTGACGCTTTGTGTAAGTTGAGAGATCATTATCAAATAATAATCAGATAGTACTATATTTCATTCAAAAAGTTTTTGTACAAGATATTCTTCATTATACAATTAAGGTTTAACAATTACTGGATTACGAAGAACAATCAATGATCAACAAAAGAGGATTGACCATCTAGAAAATCAAGTTAAAATTTTACAAATATCTATGGATGCATATTAGATGAGATATGGAAGACTCTCATAGGCATCATTATCTTTAGACTATTTCACAATTGATGAACTATTTGATCAACAAAACACTAAATAGACATGGTCTTTTTTGTAGTCAAAGATATCACTATATTATAAAGCCATCAGTTTTGCAATTAAATCTAATCAAAGTATTCAAAGTACATCATTTTCTTCATTTTGAATATCATAATCTATGATAGGTACCATGTCATCTATTTCTTCCATGTCTAAACCATCTGCAATTAAATCTAATCAAAGTATTCAAAGTACATCATTTTCTTCATTTTGAATATCATAATCTATGATAGGTACCATGTCATCTAATTCTTCCATGTCTAAACCATCGTTGTGATCTACATCTAAATCATGATCACTCCATGAGTCATTTGTTAAACTTTCATGAGTTTGAAATTCTCCAAAAGTTCGTTGTGCCATTGTAGAAGCTATCTTGGTTGGAGCATGTAAAAAAATGAATATTACAAAACACATATACCAAATCATTGGCACGTGATACACTTAAGCGATTTCTTCATTTTGAATGAAGAAAATCATATGCACTCCAATTACGTTCACAACTACCACTTGAAGCTATTACTGAAAGCACTCTTATAGCTATATGTTGCAACTCCACTGCTTCATCTCCATACTCTTTCCACCATATAGGAGGTGGATGCTTTTGAATCGCTTCAATGTGCAATAGATCTCCAAAACATCCTTCTTGATTTACATAAACTACTCTTTGGTGGAATGCATCTCAACCATCTGTACCTCGAAGTAATACCTAACATGTGGTTTTGAAATTTGCCTTGATGCTTGACCATGGAGTTGAAATTGGATCCAAAACGAACGATGTTCCATGTAAATGAGTATGCATTTGTGTCCATCTTTTCTATGCTAATAATACAATCTGTGTTTTTTTTATAATGAAAATTGATTAAAGTCTTTCACTTTTTGAATAGCTTTTGACATAATCCAATAAACTTTTTCTATCATAAACTTATCAGTATCAACAATTTGTAAAAGTTCCACAAAAGGTTTAGTGATACCGATGATTTTTCAAGATTATGCCAAAACTTTTGTGATTGTATTAAAGACGTACACTTTGAAGCCTTGCCAAAGCATCCTTTAACCACCATGCATTCAACCTTTCCTACACCTATTGTGTTGGTTGGCCCTTGCTTCTGAGTATTGAGATCATCTCATCTCCATATATGTATCCATATAAGTTCCTTCCTTGTAGATAGACATCCATTTTTAGTGACAATGCTGAGTAATTACCTCGATCCAATTTCTCAATAGATGAGGGGAATCCATCACCCATGATGCTTAGTCTTTAACTTTGCTCTGATATCACTATGAAGAGGTGATGGGATATTAGCAGAAATGAGAGAGTGTTGGCTAAAACTTGTTCAACACCACCCAAGATGACTTCTGGGATATCTAGTGCACTCCCTTAACTGCCCAAATATGCATTAAGAACCACTAAGTCCTTTGAAACATCACTCATAAAAATTGTGACAAAACATATAGGTTTTTTCCACATTACAAGGCTTGAGAAGACTTTCTATTTTGGGATGGGAAGTTTCAAGAAATACACATAGTATGAGTGAGAGAATTAATTCAAGAATTCTTCATTTAATTTGTTTAGTTCATTCAAACCCAAAATAAAACTCAAGATTTTTATCCATCTAGAGGCATTTTTTTTAAACATATAAAGTGTATATATCTCAAACCCATGGCATTCATGATTCGTAAGTTTGGCGTAATCATCATCATACAACTCAAAAAAATGAACTCACAAACAAAGTGAATACCAAGGTTATGACTCATGAAGTAAAATTACCGACCAAAAAATGTATAAAATTTGCTATCAACAAATTTACCTGTTACAGAAATTTTTGAAATTTTTTCAATATTAATTCATGAATTTTTTACAGTATGCTGGTATAAATTGACCAAAGAGATTTTTCACACTTTTGTTTAGAGTATCAAGCTAACTAAAGCAACTTGTTTCATGAATTTAGCCTCACTATACATGGAGTAATAAGTTTAAGAAGTTTGGGGGTTAGCTTGACATTTTAGGAACAACGACATGTGCAGGCAAAGTTGGCTCAAAACATTCAAATCTTGAAATCTACACATCCAATTTTGAAGAGACTTTGTATGTAAACTCACAAGTCTATCTAAGTGATAGTTTGGATACTCGATATCCACACACTAGGATTGAACTAGACAAGATGATTGTGTAACTCAAAGTACTATAGCATGACATAGAGATAGTGTTCAATGTAAATGAATCATAATGTGTATCAATATTGCACATAGGATACAAAGGATTTGTGGAGGACTTCTATCACTTCAAGGGACTGTTGATATATTTAGGTAGTGATGTGTGTGAACACTCTAGGACTGCCGGGGCATTTTTTCCCTCTTTAGGAGGTTTTTTCCCTCGGCTTGTATATACGCCTATTTCCCTAATGGGCTACCTATCTTTGTACATTCTCTAGTAATACATTCAGTATTGTGTGTTGCGCTCCAAGCTTCTTCTTCTTCCTTATGTTGTTCGCGTGCTTTCGCAGACGTCTAACTCCAACAATTGGTATCAGAGTAGGTCATCGCTTCATCTAGAGCGTCATCGACACCTCTCCGGTTGCAATCTCAGAATCATATGAATTTTGTTGAGCATACTCAACGTGTTTTCGAGATCAAAACAGCTTAGTTTTGTGGTGCCGAAATCACGATCTGAGCTCGTTTCGGCCTCCAGATGCACTATCGCAGCACTTGTGTAGGCTATTTCGTGTTTTGTGCCAAAGGTATATACCAGTTTCGGTTCGCCAGTATAAGCATCTCAAAGTCTGCTACAGGTATAGCAAAATTCATCTAGGTAGTTCTGTTCAACTTGTTTAGATACAGTCAATTTTCTGCATCAAGGTATTCTCATCACCGACCATGGCTGAAAGCAGTGATGTATTTTGTATGTTGGTTGTTGAGGATAAGTTGGATGGTACCAACTACCTGTTGTGGGCTTATATGATGCGACATGTATTGGTTGCAAAAGGACTGTGGAACATTATGCATGGTGTCAAAAAACACCCTATCACACTTACAACTATTACAACTGCAGGTACTAAAGCTGATGCAGAAGGTGTTGAAGATGATGATATTCTGCATATTCCTGTTCGTGCTGCGGTTTTTGCTGCATCTACTATAGAGCAAATTCGTTGGGATAGCAGAGATGCTCAGGCACATGCATTGATAGCTTTGTTTATCAAACGTGCCATTATTCCTCACATTCGCTCTTGCAGAACAACTAAGGATGCTTGGGATACACTTACCACATTGTACCAAGCTAGGAATGAGGCTCGTGTTGCTTACCTCCGAAAACAGTTGGAGAGTGAGCACATGAATGAAGGTGATTCTATGGGTAGTTTCCTAACAAAGATCAAAGACTTGAAGGAACAGTTGATTTCTGCTGACGAGGTTATACCAGATAGCTCACTTGTGCAGACCATTCTGAATGGTCTTCCTGATTCATATTAGAGTTTTGCTTCTACTCTTCGGTTGATGATGAAAAGCAATCCAAATGCCTTGTAATTTGAGGAGTTAGTCTCTGTTCTGTTGCAGGAAGATTAGTCCAGGCAGAACAAGTCCATTATGTGAGTTGTAGATCAAGCTTTCTTGGATAGTCAGAAGGGCAAAGGAAAATGGAGCCCTTCAACTCGTAAGCAGAAATCTGCTAATTCTACACAATTGAAGAGGGAAGACAAAGATGAAAAGAAATCAGAAAAGCAGAAATTATTTTGCAAGTACTGTAAAGGAAATGATCATATCATAAAGAACTGTCCTAAACTGGCTGCAAAAGAGGCAAGAATGGCTGTTGTAGAGGCCTCTACTCCAAAAACAGAGTTTGCTAATCTTGTGCAAGAAGAAGAATGGGCATTTACTACTGTTTGCAATTTTGACCCATCTTCTCATGAGCAATGCATGTCTGCAGTAGACTGAGATGTTTGGTACTTTGACAGTAGGGTGACCAAACATATTACCTCGCAGCGCAGTTTTTTCTCTTTACTCGAGCCTGCCCCTACAGGGAATACTGTTACATGCGCCAACAACTCCTCTTATCCTATTATGGGAGTTGGTAAGATCATTTTGACTACTGCTGATGGTAAGTTCTTTCACTTTATCAGATGCTTTGTTTCTGCCAAGGATCAAGAAAAATCTGTTATCAGTTTCTACATTAGCCAAGATTGTCTTGGTTGTGAAATTTGTTGATGACAGGTACAGAGTTCATCATCTATCAAATGGCAATGTGATTATTGCTTCTGGCATTTTATGCTGTGGGATGTATAAGCTCATAGACTATGAAAGATCTGTAAAAGATTCGGCATGTGCAGTACATGATTCTTAGGCTATGTCAGATGCAAAGCTTTGGCATGCACACTTTGGTCATCTGAATTTTTCTAGTTTGCTACACATCCAGAAATCTAAAATGGTGTCCTCTTTGCCCAAACTTGAGGCACCTGGAAAACATGTTTGTGAATGCTGTATTTTGGGCAAAATGTAGCGTTCCTCCTTTCCAGAAATTGTAGCTTGTTTTTTGAATGGCGACTTGCATGAAGAAGTGTATGTTTTTCAGCCTCGTGGCTTTGTGCAGAAAGGGCATGAAAGCAAGGTGTGCAGGTTAAAGAAGGCATTATATGGTTTAAAGCAAGCACCACGTGCTTTGTATGAGAAGATACATGCATATCTGATTGCACATAGTTTTGAGAAAAGTCCAGATGAAAGCACCTTATATGTTAAGCATGCTAATGATGTACTTCTAATCATTGTGGTTTATCTTGATGACATGTTGCTCACTGGTCCTCATGAGAGGCTTATTTCTGATTTTAAGGCTGATTTGCATGCCTCATTTGAGATGTCTGATTTGGGGCATTTGCATCACTATTTGGGCATTCAATTTATGCACGTTGATGGTGGAATGGCTTTGTGTCAAACAAAATACATTGACACATTATTGCACTGTTTTGGCCTTGAAGACTGTAAACCTTTTGCCATTCCTATGGAAACAGGTTTATGATTGAGTCTTCATGATGCTGGAGATGCATTTGATGTTGTTCTCTATCAGCAGGCTGTTGGATGCCTGATTTACTTATGCAGTACTCAGCCAAATATTCAGTTTTGTCTCACAGATGAGCAAGTTTATGCATTTCCCAAGAGTCAAGCATTGGTAGGCGGTTAAGCACATCTTTTTCTACTTGAGTGGTTCTCAGCTACTTGGGTTGTTTTATCCTAGGGGGGCGATCATTACCACCTGATTTGCATGCTTTATCTGACTCTAATTGGGCTGGTTTCTATGACACTCGTGTGTCCACTAGTGGCTTTTGCTTCATGCTTGGTAGCTCATGTATATCTTAGTTGAGCAAGAAGCAGCCTATTGTGGCCACTTCTAGTCGTGAGGCTGAGTAAAGGGAAGCTTTCACAGCGACTGTTGAGTGTGTGTGGCTCAGACGCCTTATTGCTGATTTGGATATTGGTCAGTCTTCTGCCACCACCATCTTCACTAACAATCAGAGCGCATTGGCAGTTGCGAGGAACCCTGTGTTCCATGCTCGCACTAAGCACATTGAGGTGCATTATCATTATGTCAGGGAGAGTTTCTCTGCTGGGGAGAT
>CM035422.1:175989060-176039060 GCA_020310875.1 Ceratopteris richardii | reverse complement strand
TCGCTAGGAACTTGTGGCCTATATAAGAAGCCTCTTGGTCACTTCTTAGGACATCCCACGCCAAAGCTAACGCCAACTTTGGACGCTATTTGAGGAGGTGGTGCTCTAGCGCTCATGGGGCAGCCATGGTGTGCTTTGTGAACCTATGGAAGGGAGAAGCCATGGAGTTCTTCTTGGAGAAGAGTGTGCTCACACTTTTGCTTATGGAGAAGGCTTACCTATCAGCAACTTGGTGATGTGGATCATCCATCTACATGATGTATTTGAAGATTGTCTTCTACATGAAGATTATGGAGTACTTCAAAGACATTGGATGGAGCTTAACATGAGATTGCATCTTATGTTAACTATTCAAGTACATATTCTCTTTATGCACACATGTATTACTTGGAGCTTATGGAGGCAGTGGCATCCATATCTAGAGTTGTCCTATTCGGCATACATGGAGGCAGTGGCATCCATAAAGGAGAATCAGTACATGCATGCTACATGCATTGAGATGAGGTGTTAGAGAAGGTGTTTTCACATGAGTATGAGGATTTTTGTCAGCAACATATTAGCATTCTATGTTAATTCTGTAAGTATGTGATCTTTCACACACACATATGATTTAGGGTCTTCCATAGCCTAAATTCAGATTAGCGTTTGCTGAATATAAGTTTCAAACTGATCTTTCCTCTTTCTGACACTCATATACACTCTTCTACAACCCATGAGGTCATACATCTCATACATATTCATATTTCTGTCCCTACATCTAAATATTCTTGTAAATTATGTACATACACTCTTCCATCTATTTTTGTTCATATAGAGTGGTTGAGGTTTTGACTCCCACATTGTAAATTGACATTTGTATATATGATGGTGTGAGTAAGCAGTGGCTTACGTAACACTTTACACATGTTGTCTAATCTCTCTCTATCTTTATCTCATCATTGTATGATTAAGTGTAGTATGTTCATGTTTATCAATTTTGGAAGAAGCTGGAATCTGAGTTGTAGATCCTGGAAACCTATGGGACTTGTGGAATTTAGTTATGGGCCTACATAATTTCCAACATTTGTTATCAGAGCTCCCATGTTTACAACATATGGTTTTAGAGCATCTTCTAACATTTGACATATGACATATACACTTAATCTAGATGAGTAGAGATTTAAGAATTAGATAATTCAGTCACATGTTTATTTATCAGTGTGGAGTGTGAAGCTGATGATTTGTTAGCATCCAAATACTTTTGAAGAGTAAAGATACTTTATAGAAGTATTGCTTAAAGACCAAGACTTGATGAAGAGAAGGCTACTTCAAATTCAAGGAAAAACAATGGTTTGGAGAAGATGAAGGAACTAGATCAACATCAAATCACAGGTATTAGTTTCTACTATCCGATTGTCATTTGCGAGTCATATCTTAGAAAAGCAGTTATGAAGAGATTTGAAGGATTCAAGAAGTGCTTTTAAATACTTTCATTAGTTTGAAAGTTATAAGCATTAGCTGCATCAAAACAAGTATCTAGAGATTGTTCTTGACAAGTTTTGATAGAAGATCTCTTTCATGGCAAGAAAGCTTATCTAAGAAAATAAATTTGGAGATTAGATCAATTTTGTTTTCAGTCAACACAAGGTTCAATATTTTTTACCAGATTTTTTGTACCTAGCATTAGGGGAAAAAATGAACCCTGCATGGGCCTTGTAAGGATCCCTAATTTTTAGGGATTAAGCTTAATTATATTCTTGTTTAAGGGGACAAAGTGCATTTAATAGGGCACTTTTTAGTAGGCTAGAGTAGGCTTTTTTTTAGGCTTCAGTAGGCCTCTCTCTTTCTTCTTCTAGAGAGAGAGAAAGAGAATCTACTTTCCACATCATCAAACTCGTACATATATTTGAATAAAAAAATGATTTTTTTTTTAAAGTCTCATTTTCAGTGTATATTAACTCAAAAGGGCCTTTTTTTTAATATATATATATCAGAAGTCACTTTTTTGGGTCCATTTTTTGAAGTTTCTTTTAGAAAAAGTGTAATTTTCAAACTCCCTCCAAAAGTACGTGCCACATCATCAAATTCGTGACTATGCTTCCCCCAAAAAATGACTTTTTTCAAATTTCATCGTTTTAGCCATACACAGTGGAAAAATACACTTTAACCCATACACATACAAGAAAACACATTTTTTGAGCAAAACATATGCTTTAGAGTCCCTTCCAACCAGTTTTTCATCTTTGTTTTTGATATTGCTGGTCATTAGCAAAGATGGTATTGACATGTATCACAGACTTCACAGTAGAACGTCCACATGCTCCTGCATCAACAAGTATCCATGTTGGTGTGCCTAGAGAGTTTGCTCCAAGTACACGATGCAACAATGATGCCAATTCTCAAAATGAACATCGTGCAGCTGGAGAAAAAAGTATTGATCTTTGAGCTCATGGTTCACTATATCCTCTTGATCCAATATCTTGTTACCATCCAACATTCCATAACCTCTCAACTTTACTTCAATTCATCGGTGCGGGTGAAGCTCGACTATTAGGTTACTGCAAGCAATTATCTACACATTCCCTTGCTACTGCTAACTATCGGTTCCAACAATATCACATCCATCATATGAGGGTGGTCACTTTAGAAAGCACAATCATATCTTTACAAAAACAACTTGCAGATTTGGAATAGGATATTGAAGCAAAACAAAGCACCAATTCAAAGTTAATTGCCAATCTCCAGCAGCTGAAAGAGACTCCACTTGGTATGAGACATAGGAAAAGAGCATTGTCATTCTTTGAAGCTCTTTCAAAAGGTGGTGGAGCATGCAAACGATGTATATATGCAACAAGGTGAGTGTTTGTTTTACTTTTATATGTTTTAATGAAGATTTGTAATGGAATCTTTCATTGTGTAGGTTGTTTATTCAAGACATAACTGCTTCATCAACAACACAAGACCAATTCAAGCTGATGAATAGCTGTATAAACACCAAAGAAATCACTTATGGTTTAGACTCACCCATAGGAAAGTGTATTAGAGTTGTTGTTGAAGCTGAGTTTTCAAAGAAGTTAAAAAACCTTATCACAGTGCAAGATGTGCAGGCAATATGTGACGAAGCGGGCATCAGTAGAAATGGGTATATTGTAACTACAATCAAAAGGTATTTCTCAAAGTATATTTCCATGCTGTTGGCATCATATGGGGAGAAGCAAGTATGGCATACATGCAGATCTAGCACTAAGGCAACCCATTAAATTTTTCCAAACCTTACATCATTTTAAAAGTGATTCTCATCACTAAAAACCCTTGTAAATATCGTTTCATCTTTTTGTAGCTCCATTTTGTACAAGCCAAGGAGTCCTCGAGCTTGAGGAGCCTTAGAAGTAGTTGCCTGCCAATTTTCATATTTTTTAGATCTCGTTTGAGCCCTCGAATAAGCCCTGGAACCTAATTTTTAACTAGGCCGGACACTAGGTCTAGACAGGGCCAAAGCTAGTAAAAAACTATAAATAGAGCTAGAGAGCTCATTTTTGGGGGCTAGCTTCTTGTAGTTTTGAGCTTGTATGAGAACTTGGTTATAATAGAAGTGATTCCATTGTCTTACTCTCTTTGTTCTTGCCGTGTGTGCACGTGTGTGTGTATGTGTGTGCATGTTTGTGTGCTTCTCACTCACACATTTGTGCCTTCACTTGCTCAAGGTCTTCATACCATCCTCATGTCTTCCCGGATTGACATTAAAGGAGGTGCTACTCATCAGTGAGCTACACCAAATTTTGGCGCTGTTGTCGGGGATTCGAGCTTTGAGGACGAGTGTGTGATGGTAAGACGTAGAGAGGACGCGTTGGAATGGTAAGTAGTAGGTAAATTTCTGGTTTTTTCTCCATTTGCATCTCCATCTTCATCTCCTTCACCACCTTATATTCCCACTTCCAAATCATTTCCCTCATTTGTTTTGTGCGAGTTTGAGAGAGAGCGAGTGTGTGTTCTTGTTTTTGTGTGCTTTTGCATGTTTCTTGCAGGTTTCAGCTCCATCATCATCTCCAGCAAGCTCAGCAGGTACAGAATCTCTCTGCGCAAGCCCCGAGGCATCGAGCTCGAGCTATCGCGAGACACCGAAAAGTTTCCCCAATCACGATTCTGAGTGCACCACAACACTGCGCAGCCCTAGAGCTCCTAGGATCACTAGGCAGAATAGAAAAATTCACCATATCCCGACCTATCGCGACACCTCGAGGTATCGTGACACTCCCAGGTATTGCGACACTCCCAAGTATCACGACACCTCGACCTATCGCGACACTCCCAGGTATCGCGACACTCCCAGGTATCGCGACACTCCCAGGTATCGCGACACTCCCAAGTATCGCGACACCTCGGCCTATCGTGACACCTCGACCTATCGCGACACCTCGACCTATCGCGACACTCCCAGGTATCGCGACACTCCCAAGTATCGCGACACCTCGGCCTATCGCGACACCTCGACCTATCGTGACACCTCGACCTATCGCGACACCTCGACCTATCGTGACACTCCCAGGTATCGCGACACCTCGACCTATCGCGACACTCCCAAGTATCGCGACACCTCGACCTATCGCGACACCTTGACCTATCACGACACCTCGACCCAACCTATCGCGATACATGGGCTTAACACATAAAATTTTAGAGTGAATTAATTGAGTGAATCGAGGTATATTTGGGCTTAATTTTGGACACATTGGGATAACATTAGAGCCTTAGGAGTGGGCAAAAGACCTAGAAACCAGGGAGGAATTTCCTGAACCCTGAGAGCCTGTTTTGACCCTTAGGTGCGTGGATGGTCATAACTTCACCATACAAACTCCGATTGATGAAATTTTGGTCTCATTGGAAAGCTTGTTGAGAATCCTATGTGGACCTTGACTGGTTTTTGCAAGAATCATACGTGGAGTTTTAGAACATGTATTTTTAAGTTGGCCATTCGGTAGAATTAGGTGGTCATAAGATTTTGGGGGTACAGTGAGTTACTCCAAGGGGGGCCTGTAATTGTTGATGTGTGTCAGTCAATCCATTGTGGTAAAGGAGCTATATTAACTTGAAAACTTTTGCAAGAACATTGTGTGCAAGCAAGGCATTCCAAGGCAAGCTAGCAAGGGTGTGTACCAAGCTTGGGAGAAGGCTTCCTGGGCTTGTGCAGCAGTTTGAGCAGCTAGAGGATTGAGGTTGGAAGTTCTCTCAACCCTCCTTTGTCAATTCCTAGCCTAGGCTAAGTACGACTCAGGTGTGGTAATTAATTAGGTCAACGTCAGGCACGAACTAAGTCTAAGAGAACTAATCAACCAAGCGCAAGCATTAAGTAGGTCTTAAGTGCGAAAACCCTAAGGGACAAAAGTAAACTTGAATCGATCACTTATCAAGTGCGAAATTCACTTAAGTATTCCTGACGACGTGATATCAGACAAGATCATAAACATAATAATCAACTAAAAAGAACAAAGTGATTGGTGCCAATTAACCTGCAACGAGAGTGTACTTGGGACCAAGGGGGTAGAGAAACCAGGCATATGAACCTTAGGTCAGGCAGACACTTAGGCCGAGACAGACAAAGCCTCAGATTCTATGAAGCTAGTGTCAATCACACTGCTAGGTCTTGGGCCCAATAGTTGAGTGATTACCCATACACTCCCCGATCAGAAACAAGTGATTCTGAGATGTCCTATAACATGGAGAGACCAGTAGGTAGTTCAGGGGTGGCATACCTAGAAAAGCCAGAAGGACCTTACAAGACTCAATTGGAATACATCAGGACTAATCGTCTAGGTGCTCGCATCTACGAAGACGGCCTGAGAAGATCAGTGGTCCAGATTAAGAACCCTGATCAACCCCATGGACTAGAACACCCGGTAGTCAAATTCAAGAATGGAGCATGCCTAGATAAAGAAGGGACTATTTATGTAGTCACCACTCTCCCAGCTAGAACAGACGAGTTTGGGAATGTGATTGCAGAAACCGACATGGGTGATATAGAGCAAGGGAATTTAGAGAGAGAGCCTAGGACTCCCCGTGGTAAATCAGTCTTAACCAGGATCATGACTCCAGAGTGGATTCCCCAGGATAATAAAAGCATAGACTTGCTTTTAAACCAAGAAACCGATGAGGCTTTTTGGAGATATAAACCTGCCCTACCTCAGGAAGTAAGTGCTCTCACAATCTATGAGTTTAAAGACCCTGATAGCCCAGACAAAGTAGCCTACCTAGACAATACATCAGAGAGGATCTTCATGGTCACCGAGCATGGCAGACATGCCTATACATGGAAGGGTGAATTTGTTTTTCCCCAACCTTGGTCTAATGTGTCCTACAGTCACCAAGGAGCTGGGACCTCCCAAGCTCATGGAGCTCAAAGAGAGAGGAGTAGAGATAGACCTGAGGTAAGCGTTGCCAACTCCCTTGGAAGAGAAAGGATGAGAACAGGGACAGATAGGGAAGAAACCGAGAGACCTAGAGTCCCAAGGAACCAGAGAAATGCTGATGAATTCCCTTTGCCAAGGCCTAGAGAACACACTAGGGCTCTGAGACCAACACAACTGGTGAAGTCCATGAAGAATTACTTCGATGGCACTCGAGACTCTTATGACCATGTGGCAGAATTTAGGCAAGTCTTGAAAGCTGAACAGGTAGAGGACCTATTCACACAATATAATGCTTTTGGTCTAACCCTTAGGAACACTGCCCTTACGTGGTTTCAACCACTGAATGAGAGGCAGTTCAGAAACATAGACCAACTCCTACAGGCATTTATCATTGAGTTTTCTAAGAGTGGCATAAGGCACAACACTTCCTCACTAATTCATAGCTTCAAGCAAACACCTCAAGAGATGGTCAGACTAGCAGGAGGACGGTTTAGGCAATAACTAGAGAGGTGCCCAATGCCTGAGTTACCCACACCAGCCAAGCAAGTGGCTTTGTTCTTAGATGGATTGTTGAGCACCAAACTTAGGTCATATGTGTATCTGAAGGACCCCAGAACTATAGAAGAGTGCGTGCGCATATGCATAGACATTGAGGATAATCTAGGCGAGGAGTTAGAACTATCAAAAATCTATAAGGATTCAGATAGCTCTAGTAGCCTCACATCTTGTCAATCCATGTCTATTGAGGAACTTGCAGAGAAGGTAGCTCAAAAATTAGGTGTCTCTAGCAAACAAATTCCAAGATTTGCCCCAGTCAAGAGGTGCTATACTTGTGGAGGTTACCATATGGCAAGTGTTTGTCCTATTATGGCCCAACCCCAAGTGAATCCTAGTAGCCAATACTACACCATAGAACGGAGATACACAAATCACACAGCTCAAGACTGCCCATACAATAAGCAAGCGGTTAGGCAAACCTACCCTCAGCCCCATCCACAACAAGGAAGATATCAGAACCAGTACCCACCACAATAGTATGCTAGGCCTCAACAAACCTATCAACCACAATATCAGGCCCAGCAGAGACCTCAACCACTCCTAGCACAACAACCCCCTACTCCAACCAATGTGATCCCAGTGAAATATGCGTCTGCTGAAGAAAATTTGAACAGAGCCATAGTCCCAGTCACACCATTGCTATCAGACAGTGATCCAAGTGACCATAGTTTTGACTCCACACATATTGATAGCCCACAGGCTTACTACATGTAGTCACCCGAGCATAACGAGTCATATTATTATGAAGACCCAAGTGAAAATAGTGGGGAGCCTGAGTACGCTAATGTCATGTACACAAACCCCAACTCTAGACCTCAACCTAGGCAGGTACGACCCCCATTTCCTAGAGGACCTTGAGGGAGATCACCTCATACGTGATTGTCCACTACTTGCCCCTACACAACCCCAACCAGTGACAATTGAGGGCTTCTATCAAGATTGTGGAAAAGAGCATCTCTTAAGAGATTGCCCAAAGAACCCCAATAACCTGCCAAAAATCACTCCTATCAACGTCATTGGACTAATAGTAGACTCTACAGGAAGTGTAACTTCCACTGCCCCAGTGCATGTGGTCACTAGAGCTCAAGCCTTGCAGCAAACTCGAGGATTAGGCTTGGGGAAGAATTCTGAGGTTAGTGAGACAGAGAGTATAGCTAAGAAAAGGACAAGAGCTTGGAGAGATAGCCGGGAAAGAATGAAAAGACAATGGTCACAGAAAATGAGCGAACTTGAAGAAAGCTTGAGAGAAACCAAAGCGAAGATAAGTGAACTCGCATCTCAAAATCACTCTCACACTACCCCACCACCACCCTTTCCATCTCCCTCCAATCCACCACCTTCCATTCCCCAACATTCTGATCCACCACACGTAACCCACCCACCACCCAGAGTCCGGATCCCACTCTTGAGGATCTAGACATGATGCTTAAAGCATATCAGGCCAAAATCTAGGAAGGGCCAAACGTGACAGATCATGATAAATGTTACCCTAGAGCCGATCTAGAAATAGAGAGAACAAAGCTTTGTGCTAAGATGGTCGAATTGGCGCAAGCCATGCTTGAAGCCAGTCGCTTGTTCAATGGCTCTAGCTCCACTAGAACACCATTGCATTTTGACGGTCTATTAGATAGGTTGGAAAGGCTACTTGCAAAGTCTAGGAAAGGATCCTCCTCCCAGCTTGAGGGGAGTGCAAGAGATAGAATAAGCTTTCCTCCCCAGGAAGCTTATGTGCCTAACTCCACTGAACTAGACACCTCTTCTTCTATGAATAGGTATTCACCAGAGTTCCTCAGAGAGATTCAAGAAGAGAAATGGGCAAAGGAAAGTGAAGTCCCTCCTCCCATTGAACTTGTGGATGATGCACATGATCAATTCCCACAAGACATCCCTTCTATTTATGAAGAGCAGGAGAGTGCCCAATCTCATGAGAGATTAGATTTTGAGTCTAATTCCTTGCAAGAGCTACCACATTTCACAGGCCCATGGGAAACTAAGTCAACCTGCATGAGAGCGCCCACGGTCATGATAAGAAATAAAGATTCGATCATACCTAGGAATACTGAGGTAGTAAAAAACACTAAAGTGCAGTGCAATCTCACTTTAGAAGAGCTACTCAAAGTTAAGCCAGAAGTGTGGAAACACATAGCCAAAGAAGTGCCAAACTTAACCAAATCTCGTTCCCAGGTAGGATCCCACAGAATAGTACCAGAAATACCCTTGGATAAGATAGGAGACATGAGTGAAGGAGAGGAAGGAAATACCTATCTACCAGTTACCCATCAGGGATACACAACCAAGGCAATTTTGGACTCAGGTGCAGGAGTTGCAATTGCTACCACTTCCCTATGGAAGCGTTGGGGCAAGCCAGCACTCAGGCCAACGAGAATGAAATTGCAGATGGCCGATGGTCATATTGAAAGGCCCTTAGGATTGCTAGAAGGAATAACTCTCACTACATGTGGTGTTGAGTTTGAGCATACTTTTGCTATATGCGACTTTAGCAAAAACCAAGCCTACGAGATGATTTTGGGAAGGCCATTTATGTGGCAATTGCAAGTGGTACAGGATTGGGGAACCAATTCCTTGTATTTGCAACATCTAGGTGTTACAACCAAAGTCAATCTCAAGGATTACTCTCATAGAGACGTACCGCCTATTCAATGGAATCCCATCCATAGAGCCAAAGATGAGACTGAGTCTGTGCATTCCATAGGATCCGGATCCTCATGGATGCATGAAGACACTCACTTATGGATGTGTAAGGTAGCAGTAGAAGAAGAGAAGAGAGAGAAAGCCAGAGAGGTAGGTGCAAAAGAAACCCATAGATCAATTCAAGACCTAGCCTATGGACCTGTAGTTTTTCCTGACGAAGAGTTTGAGCCTCACGGCTGGGCAGAAATTTTAGCAACAATGGATGTAGCCATCAATGAAGAGCAGTGGACACCCCACTATGACGAGGATGGCTATGACATTTCAGTCTTCTCAATAGAGCCAATCATGGGAGATGCAGTTTTAGAAGAATGCGAACCTAGCCTTGATACATTTGAGGATGCAAGTGACTCCGACTTAGAGTCAATCATTATGGACCCACCTTTTGCATCAGATGAAGAATACTTCTATGAAGTTGAAGCTTACCCCCAGAGACACGGAGAAATCACGAATGATGTGAGGTTAGCCACACAAGTAGCCACTAAGAGTGGAGGAAAGAGAAGAAAGAAGAAGGAAGTCACTCCGGAGGCAGAAGAATCCTTGTTTGAGGTCCCTGAAAACTTTAAAAAATATGAGATAGACGATAGGAGAGTCATGATAAGAATGCCTAAATGTGAGGCACAAGCAGGAGAGGCCTATGATAGCAATGAAAATACCAAGAAAATAGTTGTCGCCATAGAAGAGGGAGAAGAAAGATGCACCTACATAGGGCATGACCTGACGGAAGAAGAAGAGCAAGAGTTGGTAGCTTTGCTAAGAGAGTACAGAGATGTATTCGCTTGGAGCTACAAGGACCTCAAAGGTGTCGACCCAGACATATGCTTACACACGATTCCCATGACCTCAGATGCCAAACCATCTAAGCAGAAGCCCTATACATACAATGATAACTACGCTGCTAAGATCAAGGAGGAGATAGATAGATGCTAAGATCAAGGAGGAGATAGATAGATTGGTAGAAGCTGGGTTTATCTATGAGATTGAGCACACTGAATGGGTATCCCCCATTGTGGTTGTGCCCAAGAAGAATGGAAAACTGCATGTGTGTATTAACCTTAAAAAAGTTAATGCCGCCACGATTAGAGACAGTTATCCGCTTCCTATTACTGAGCATCTATTAGAAAGGGTAGCAGGCAAGGAAGTGTACAGCTTCCTGGATGCATTCTGGCTACAATCAGGTAGCCATTGCACCAGAAGATCAGCATAAGACGGCTTTTGCCACAGAGTGGGGCATATTTGCCTTTTGGGTAATGCCATTCGGGCTTACCAATGCACCTGCTACCTTTCAAAGATTAATGTGTCACGTGTTTAAAGAGTTCTTGAGGAAGAATTTGGAAGTCTATGTTGATGATATTTGCGCTCATTCCAACATTAGACAGACCCATGTACCTGAACTCAGACAAATCTTTGATAAATGCAGAGAATATCAAGTCTGCCTGAACCCAAAAAAGTGTGTTTTCATGGTCAGGCAAGGCAAAATTCTAGGACACATAGTGTCTAAGAACGGCATATCCACTGATGAAGAGAAAGTGAGAGCCATCGCAGAACTACCTAGGCCAAAGAACGTCAAGGAAGTACAGGCTTTCATGGGGCATTGTGGTTACTACCACGGGTTCATTCACATGTATGCTGTCATTGCAAAGCCCATGTACGGACTTCAGACTAACTTTGAGTGGACTGATGAATGTGAGAATTCCTTCAATGAGCTTAAACGGTGATTATGTTCAGCACCAATCTTGACCACACCAGATTGGAATAAGCCTTTTCATGTTCATGTAGATGCATCCAATTATGCTATTGGGTGTGTACTCGCACAACCTACGGGCGAAGGTAATATGGATCTTCCAATTGCCTATGCTAGTAGACAGTTAAATGCAGCTGAACGGAACTATACCACCACCGAACGAGAAGGATTAGGCATGGTATATGCGGTTAAAAAGTTTAGAAACTATTTTCTTGCAAATAAGTTCAAACTTTTCACTGATCACCAAGCTCTACTATACCTGGTAAACAAGCCATGTAATACAGGCATATTAGTAAGATGGTTTCTCTTACTAATGGAATATGACTTTGAGGTAGTAGTGAGGAAAGGTAGGACTCATTTGAGGGCAGACCATCTCTCTAGGCTCACATCTGGAGAGACCCCACAAGGAGTGTCAGATGACCTACCTGATGCTTACTTGTTTAATTTGGAAGTTGTACCGCAGTGGGCTAAGCCATTAGTGCCAGTATTGACATACGGTCCTAATCACCCGGTAATGCACACAGAAGATAGAGAGATAGTAAGAGTTCAAAAGTATCATATCTTGGCAGGAAGTATGTACAAACATACGGAGCAAGGAGTATTGGCCTGTTGTGTGGAAGAGGACGAGTACGCTAAGTGGTTGCAATTAGCACATGTAGGTGCATTAGAGCAACACTACTCAAAACAATGAACCCTACAGACCCTGAGGAGACTAGGAGTGCATTGGCCAACCATGGAAGTTGATGTCCATAGAATGTGCAAAGAATGCCCAATCTGCTGCACTAAACCACCAGTGGAACATGCCACTGTTTATCGAGTGTCTTTAGTGCCAGATTGGAGTGAACCATTAGTAGCCTTCTTGAGGAGGAAAACATTCCCTCAAGATATGACTTTGGTCAGACAAAGAAGTTTGGAACAAGAAGCCTTGGATTACACAATCATTGGTGATAATTTATACAAACGTGGTAAAGATGGTTACCTAAGACTGTGTGTTCATGAGAGCGAATACCTCAAGATATTAGAGAGTGCTCACCAAGGTGTAGCAGGAGGACACTTCGGTCCAGATAGGGTGATCAAGGCAATTCTATTTGCAGGATTTTGGTGGCCGACCCTTCACATGGATGCACATACCTATGTGAAGAGGTGTGAGGTTTGTCAGCGAACCCAGTATCCCATACGCAAGGATGAGATGCCATTGAAGCCTATGATGGGTGGAGGTGCATTCACTAAGTGGGGAATAGACTTTGTGGGTCCTATTAATCCCCCAGCTAAGGGTTCACATGCTGAGTATATCATCGTGGCCACAGACTATCTAACCAAGTGGGTAGAAGTGAAAGCCACTACAAAAAATGATGCTCAAACAACAGCAAAGTTCTTATTTGAAAATGTGTTCATGAGGTACGGATTGCCAATAGAGTTGGTGAGTGATAGAGGCACACACTTCTTGAATGAAGTCATAGAAAACCTTCTCCAAGAATTCTTGGTGATACATAAGAAGTCTGCTCCCTATCATCCACAAACTAATGGTCAGGCCGAGAGCACAAATAAGATCTTATGCAATGTGCTGACTAAATTGGTGAATAACAAACGCTCTGATTGGGACAAATAGCTACACCACGCTGTTTGGGCATACCAAGTTGCCTATAAAATGGTACTCCAAGCCACACCCTTTCAGATGGTGTTCGGTCAGAATGCGGTGCTACCCTTGGACTTTTTGATACCTACATTGAAAGTAGCACAAGAGCATGACTGGACAGGCCATGAACTCTCCTCTCGAATCTTTGATCTTGAACGTCTAGGTGAGACACGATTGAGAGCTGCAGCAGGAATCTATGCAGCGAAGAAGAGGAAAAAGGCGTATTTTGATACACATGTGAAGGATAAAGGCTTGAAAGCAAGAGACCTAGTCCTAGTTTACACATTGAAGCAACATGCACGAAAATTAGAGAAAAGAGGCTATGGACCAATGATTATCAATAGGATCTCCACAAGTGGAGCAGTACAACTAGCCACTCTAGAGGGTGACATACTACCAAGTTACATAAGCGGATGTAGAGTCAAGTTATATCAAGAACCCCTAACTGAAGAAATGCTCAATCGACTCGTTATTGCAAAGAAATGTAAGGATGAAGAAAAGAGAATTCGAGAAGAAGCACACGCTAAAGCTTTAGAACGCATTCGACGAATGAAATTGAGAAGGCAAGGTAGAGATCAACCCATGATTGACGCTCATGAAGCTCTAGGTTATCACATGGCCATGTGCGAGGCTTCGAGTGAACTGGCCCATAAGATAGTTGATCGACAACCTTTTGTGACCCTAGAAGTAGGACAAGGAGAGAGTGCAGACCGTGAGAGCTTTAATTGATTCAGGAGCGGCCACTAGTGCAGTTCGGCTTTCTTATTGCCACCAATTGCAATTGGAGCTAAAACCCCTAGAAACATATCTGATAGGATTAGGAGGTGTTGAAACTCCTTGCATGGGAGAGGTGGAACTTCCCCTCTACATTCAAGAGGTCCTCATGCCAGCAAAAGTACTAGTATGTGAAGACGAGGATCTTACCAAACCTCTCGTCTTGGGACAAGACTGGATCTATGATCACGCAGTCAACCTCAACCTAAGAAGTGGACTTCTTCAGGCTTGGGTAGGCCAAAGCCGTCTTACGATTGAATTAGAAAATCAAGCACTCAAACCATTAGAACAAGCACCAACTCCTGGTCCCTCTAGGAACCCACATGAAGATAATGTTATTCTTGTCCAAAGTTCTATCGTGCAGAGGATTGTCACTCTTGCCAAAGGTACAAAAGTCAAGGAGGAACTCCCATCTGTTCCAGAGAAGAATCTAAAGGGGAAGGCTCAACAACACCCAACACTGAGGAGACCGATGAACAAGAAGCATGAGCACCAACTTCGGCAGTATGAAGTGCCTCGTGGCATGAAACAGATATGGATACGCAAGGGGGAAAAAATCACGGCCCCAAAGACAGGGTCTCAAAAGAGCATCAAGCAAGCCACACTGTCAAGGACTAAAACAAAGGAGATCTCTAGTCAACACTCTAGGCATACCATGTCTATTTGGGTCCCTAAGCGGTCAATGAAGGCTAGCCCCAATGCTAGACAGATATGGGTGCCCAAGGCCTATTTACGTGCCCAAATAGCTCCAACTCTAGTCACTAGCATCATTCAACACTCACAAATCCTCTTGGAAAACAACTCAAGGACTTTACTTACATCCCACACTAACACGCACTCGGTCAAACCTAGGAATGTCTGGAAATGGGTACCCAAAAGGTCCTGGTGCCCTCTCTATCAAACCAGGAGGAAATGAAGAAGTTTGAATTGAATATTACTTTAATCAGGGAAGCCCTTCAGATGTATGGCACCCATGTACCTTCCGATCGAGACCCTTTGATACCGGAGTCTATGAAGAACAATAAAATCAAGAAGTTGAAGGAAATGTGTGCTCTCACCCCCAACATCGCCATACCATTACGGATGTGCCTTCAACACTTTGCATTTCCAGCGCAAGACCGGTTCACCCAGCCTCATAAGAAGATATGGTATGGATTATACCTAGCAGAGACTGGGAGCTTACCAATTAAAATGCCCGTGTGGATCCTGGACCAGTTATATGAAGCAGGCAAGTGAGGAGTGCGGAAGCCTACTTTGAATGGCTGCTGTGCCTTTACAAGAATTATCTACAGATGCCTTGCTTATGATGTACCGATCGCAAGGGCCCTTAAGTACTCACAACTGGAATTCTTCAAGGGGCGGAAGTCAGGGGTGCAACCCGCAGAAAGAATGCGTGGTTCACTTTCACAGGTTCTAATCCCTTGTGAGGCCACCACAGAAGCTTCCCTCAGAGAAGAGGAACAAGTAGCCCCTTTCACTATCCATCTCCAAGGACCACGATCAGGGGGTATGATACAGCCCACTCCATCAGCCCCTCCACTACCCACAGATGCTGAGTTTGCATCCATGGCTACTTTGGCAGAGGATCCAAATTTTGACTTTGAAAGCTTCCTACAGACAGCCCACTTATCTGAGAGTGAGTTTTTCTCTGAGACCGACGGCCCTGAATCTTCATCCCAGAGAGCACGACCACATGGTGAAGCACGAAGAGTACATTGGGAGGATGAGGCACAACGCACGCAGGCGGGAGCCACTCATGAACGAGTGGAGATGCAGAGGAATGAATCGGAGGAGAGTGAAGAGGATGCCCCTGCTTACACCGCACAACTTAAACGGCTCTACAAAACGATCGAGCGATGGTGAATCAAATGCTTCAAGCATCAGAGGAGGCAAATAGAGCGATGGTGAATCAAATGCTTCAAGCAGAGAACGTGGACCCCCATTTTGTGGAATCATTGAACCTTTTAGCGGAGACATATGGGATTATAGAAGCTATGAGGATCATGTTACATCGCAACCCTCCTCAATACGATCAACGAAGGATCGATACACGACCACAAAGGGGGAAGATGATCCAAATGGAAGTCTCTACCGCCCTCCCTACCACCACTCAAGAAGATTTCCACATGGCCAGCCCAACCAATAGTGAGGAACCAGATGTAAATACACAGGTACCATCTCCACCATCACCTCCCATCTAGCCCTCCGAAACCCTCACCACCAATATTCCTGAACAATCAGCATTAACCCTTAGTGAAACTATACCACACACTACCATTTCCCCATCCGCCCCTTTACCTCCTTCCACTAGTTCCAACCAATTTTCTGAACCCCATATAGGTCACCCTGCCACCGATCAAACTATAATAGGTCACCCTTCATATCTCCCAGCCCTCGGACAACCACTTGCCACTAGCCAAACCTTAACACACCAAATTCCAGTCACTGATACATTTCCTCTTTCCCAACCTCAGACCATTGAGCCCCTCTTCACCCCCTCAGAACCAACACAAGCCACCCTACCTCCATTGTTGGCAAACCTTGTAAATATGATGTGACAAATTGATGATTATAAGAGAAATTCCCTTTCCCAGCACACCTCACCCACATTCACACCCACCACTAACACACCGCCCACCATTCCTGTATTCAGGATTCACAAAACACACACAATCACGTCCGATCCCATGGACATTTCACCATCCACAGGAGCACCCACCACCACAATTGTTCCCACATCCTCACATTTCACTTCACTTATAGGCACATCATCCACTTTTCCCTTCCCCATTTCCCAACCCTTTGCATTTTCCACCTCTACCACTGCATCCACATCATTTAGTCATGCACTAGACACCATGTTCGAAGCGGCCACTCAACTTAAGCAAGAGTATAGATTACTGGAAGAAAATAACACAGAGCTGTGCAATCTCTCGGCTCAACTCCAGGCACGTGTCAATGCCTTGGAGCTAAGTAATACAGCACTACAACATGAGGTGACCACCCTCCAACAATCTCAGGTGGAGCTCGAAGCCAAACATACAGAGGCGACGAGGGCAGCGGAAGAACAACTCAGAGATCAGCTAGCCCGTAATGCTAGACTACAACGAAACATGGCTCTACTCCGATGCCACCTAGCAGCTGCACAAGAAGAAAATAGAAGATTACAACAACAAAATCAAGACAACCTCGAAGCCGCCATAGAAAGTACTCCAGGGGCACCCATTGACCCTGCTAGCTTCCGGGCCGTCCCTTTAGAAAGCATACAACAAATCTTGGAAACCTATGCCAACCAAGCACATGATCAGCTGGTTGACCAAGTAAAAGAGCTACAGAGATCCGAAGTGCCTACACCACAACCACCAGAAGCTAAAAAGATGGTCCATGCAGCCACTTCTCCAGAGCCCGAATCTTCAACAACCAATGAGGTACTTGAGCTACGACGACAAGTGGCAGAATTAAAGATCAAGTTGTTACAGTATGAACGACCACCTTCTCCACCTGATCAACCACTAGAAGAAGAAGAAGTAATCATTCCAGTGGAGGAAACATTTGAAGACAACTATGAGCCTCAACCCCTTCGAGGAGGCAGAATCACGGAGGAAGGACAAGACACTTATGAAGAGCCCCCTTTGGCATGGATGAAACAGGTAGAAGAAATGGGGACAACTCAAGAGGAACATATCTCCACTCAGATGCTGGCAATGAGGACCATTGAAGAAACCATACTTCAATCAGAGTATTTCAGACACCTGGCCCCTAGAAGACTGATAACTAGTTCTGAATTACAATATAAACCCTATTTTGTATTATTGGCCGACTACAACACAGAAATCAAAAGAGTCACTAACAGGTACCCCATGTTCGCAACACAATTCGAACCAGAGAATATTCCAGAGGCAGCCAAAAAAGGGGCCATATTCCAACCTATCTGGAGGCAAAAGTTACTTGAAACCTATCCGGAAATGCTTAGAATATGGGACCATGCTCCCATGCATTTGAAGTATAACCCTTGCTTCGGACCAGTACAAAGGAGACGATCATGGAAAGCATTTGCTATAAAGGTTCAGAACAACGCAAATTGCAAACAATGGCTGAATTATCCCTCGATCGCACCACCAACAGGCACACCTACAGTAGCATATATGATAGCTACCATCAGACATTGGATGCCATGCCTCCACCCCATGCCAGATGTCGCTGCACAGATGATGCTCAAAATTTTGGACATGATGCAAGTGGTGCTAAAGACTTTTCGAAATGTATGTAATATCCAGCCACCGATTCCGGGCTTCATCAATGGTAACTATGACCTACTTTATGATATGAGCACAACCCCGAGCATACGAGTCGCTTATGCATGGCATGCAAGAATCAGGTATCTCCCTGCTTGCTACAAGCAAACGTTTGATGACATGTTCACTACGGGGTTCTGGGAAGCACACTCAGAAGTGTTCGCGCCACGCCTAACCCACCTACTACAACTATTCACATGTGAACAAACAATGCACTCGGAGCTCTACACCACGCCACAACCTGACATGCCTGGAGCAGTAAATTGGGATGCCTTGCAAAGAGATTTGGTCCGGGGACTACGGATTAAAGAACAAGAATTGGCAACCGACGTATTACAACAGTACATTGATCAAACCGTGGAGCAGAGGTCTGTCAGAGATGATAGACGCTAGGGGGGGGAGAGTGTTGGCATCATATGGGGAGAAGCAAGTACGGCATACATGCAGATCTAGCACTAAGGCAACCCATTAAATTTTTCCAAACCTTACATCATTTTAAAAGTGATTCTCATCACTAAAAACCCTTGTAAATATCGTTTCACCTTTTTGTAGCTCCATTTTGTACAAGCCGAGGAGTCCTTGAGCTTGAGGAGCCTTAGAAGTAGTTGCCTGCCAATTTTCATATTTTTTAGATCTCGTTTGAGCCCTCGAATAAGCCCTGGAACCTAATTTTTAACTAGGCCGGACACTAGGTCTGGACAGGGCCAAAGCTAGTCAAAAACTATAAATGAGCTGGGGGCTAGCTTCTTGTAGTTTTGAGCTTGTATGAGAACTTGGTTATAATAGAAGTGATTCCATTGTCTTACTCTCTTTGTTCTTGCCGTGTGTGTGCATGTGTGTGTATGTGTGTGCATGTTTGTGTGCTTCTCACTCACACATTTGTGCCTTCACTTGCTCGAGGTCTTCATACCATCCTCATGTCTTCCCGGATTGACATTAAAGGAGGTGCTACTCATCACTGAGCTACACATGCCCATATAAAGTGCCTATCAATAAAAAAACTTCAAATGAGGATGTGACTCGTACTATTGGACAATATTTATTCATAGAAGAAACTATGCCTGCCTCTGTTTATCATCCAAATATTCCCAAGAATCAATAAAAAATCCTATCTACATAAGGATTTACTTACACTAAAGTCAACAATATATTTGTGAATCTTCAGAAGCTTCAACAAGCAATGGTTCACTTTTATAGTTCAACAATCAAAGGTACCCCTACTAGATTTTATTTGGTGTTGAAGTTTTATTGCATTCAAGTGTTATATTAAGATAATGTTTTCTTTTTTGTGCAGATTGTAATGTTAAGTTAAAGTTCATACTGAAGCTTGATGAGTGTCAAATCATAAAGGGTCGGCGACTAGAAAGATTGAGTGTGACGTTAATGAATGAAATTATGGACCATGCAATGAGTGATGAAACTTTAGGAGGGAGGGACCATTTGACTTACAGTGTGCAATCAGAGAGAGATATCTGGTGGTTTGGTGCTATAGAAGTTCCCAAAGAAACAAACAATGTTATTTCGTGGATTTGTAGTAGGACTCCATGGATTACGGAAGTAATCTCTTCTCAAATACATGGGCAAAAGCTTTTTGTAGATGATATAGGTGATTTTGAGGTAGAATGGCATTTGGTTGGAGACCTTAAGAGTATGAAATGCATGTTAGGTTGTAAACAAGGAGCATCTTCTCTCTATCCTTGCCCATTGTTGGCAGTCAAGGAACTGAAGGACTCACAAGACAAGGAAGTCAACGAAGGGAGTCGGAGCAAAGAGAAGGTACAAGCAGACAGAGTAGTCAAAGAAGATCGGGCAAGTAGGCCATTATTTTTTCAGGAAGCTAAAGCATATCAAAGAGGTGGACACATAAGGAGAAGGAGCAAGTAGGAAGCTCGAAGATGTGTATGTCAAATCGTTAGAGGAAATCCCTACAAAAATAGTAAATACCATTTCATATTTTTGTAGCTCCATTTTGTGCAAGCCAAGGAGTCCTTGAGCTTGGGGAGCACTAGAAGTAGCTACCTACCAGTTTTCATAATTTTTAGACTCCATTTGAGCCTTCAAATGGGGCCTAGAACCTAATTTTTAACTAGGCCGGACACTAGGTCTGGACACGGCCAAAACCTAGTCAAAAACTATAAATAGAGCTAGAAAGCTCATTTTTGAGGGTAGCTTGTAATTGATTTGAACTTGTATGAGCTTTTTGAAAGTAATCTAAAGAACTCCATTGCTTCTCACTCTTTGTCTTGCCTTGTGTGCGCGTGTGTGTGTATGTGTGTGCACGTTAGTGTGCTTCGCACTCACACACTTGTGCCTTCACTTGCTCGAGGTCGTCATACCATCCTCACGTCTTCCCGGATTGACATTAAAGGAGGTGCTACTCATTACTGAGCTACACCAAATTTTGGCGCCGTTGCCGGGGATCGAGCTTTGAGGACAAGCGTGTGATGGTAAGACGTAGATTTGAGACATTGGTGTTGTAGGTAATTTCTTTAATCTTTTTTGTTTTTCTCTTTCTTACTTCATCATCATCATCACCATCATCATCCTCACCACCTCCCACCTCCATCTCCACCATCGCGAAAAATTTTAGTTTTTGAACATATCACCTTCTTCCTTCCATTTCCCTCATTTCACTTGTGAGAGAGAGCGAGAGAGCGAATTGTGTGCACTGCTTTTTGCCTGTTTTCTGAGTGATCTTGCAGGTACAACTGTATCATCCCCTCCAGCACGCTGCGCAGGTACGGACGAACTCGGAACTGTCTCTGTGTCACAGACCTCTGTCGATCGCGATCGACAGAAAATTTCACCTTTTGGTAAAACAAAGTGCACCACAATGACATGCACAAGGAGCACATTCCAAATCACTAGAAAAAACTAAAAAATTCCGTGTTTTGCTGTCACTCGTGATTGACACCGTCGATCGCGACCGACAACCACGATCGACAGATTCTGTCGATCGCGACCGACAGAAACGACCGACTGACCCTGTCAATCACGATTGACACCATCGATCGCGATCGATAGCCACGATCGACACCCCTGTCAGTCGCGATTGACACCGTCGATCACGACTGACTGAATTTTGATGATTGATTGAATTTCTCGCATTGCCACGTGTCCATCGCGACGAACACATCCCCGATTGACTGAAATCACGGCGAAAATCCTGAAAAAAGTGTCGATCGGGATTGATGCCATAGATCGCGATTGACAGAACCCACGACCGACTCTTTCGATTGCGATCGACACTGTCAATCGCGACTGACGTGTCGATCACGACCGACAGGCCTGACAGACACCTCTGTCAATCGCGATTGACATGCTTTTTTGGCCAAATTTCTAGGGTTTTTTATACCAAGTTTTGGGGTAATTTTTGGCATACTTATCAACCAATTAGTGATTTGTGAGGTCCCTACGAGTGTGTTTTGAGAAAAATCCTGGGATTTGTCAGCCTGTTTAAGCCCTGTTTTAACCCCAAAACCCTGAACTATCATAACTTCGTCATACGAAATCCGTTTGCTGTGATTCTTGTCTTGTTGGAAAGCTCGTGGGGTAAAATTAATATTAGGATTATTAGGTAGGGTATTTTGAAGTTGACCATACCCCGAGGTAGGAAAACTGAAGGATCCTCGGGATTGTTTTCCATAAAGGCAAAAGGAAATTTGGTCTGTGAATTACATGCATGAAAGTGACATGTTTGTCATTTGAATTGAAGTCTTGAACTAACTTTGGGACTTTTACAGGTCCACTGAGAGCACTTGAGGGCATCCAAAGCAAGGGTGATTTGCAAGCTTGAGAACCGGGTTCTTGAGCACCAAAGGGCAAGGGATCAGCAAGCGAGGTTGGAATACTCTCAACTCCCTCTGTCAATTCCTAGCTTAGGCTAAGTACGAATAGTGCTAGAAGTAAGTCATGGCGACGATAGGCATTTATCAAGTTGAAGACTACCTAAATACTCAAGTTCAAGCTAACAACATAATCTTTGTACGGTCGATAACTTTAAAGGAAAAGACTTAACGTGGAGCGATCAACTTCAAGTGCGGAAATTAACTCAAGTGTTCCTGACGACGTGATATCAGACAAGATCATAAACATAATAATCAACTAAAAAGAATCAAGTGACTGATACAAAAGAACTCAGCAACGAGGTTGTACCTTGGGTAAAAATTGGGATAGCTCAGCTAAGCATATGAACCTTAGATCAGGGCGACACCTAGGAAGAGATAGATAGAGTCTTAGATCTTCAGAGGCTAGTGTTAATCATACTGCTAGGTCTTGGGCCCAGTAGTTGAGCCATTATTCGCACTACCCTAGCTCTGAAACTAGTGAGTCAGAGATGTCCCACGGTATGGAGAGGCCTACAGGAAGTTCAGGTGTGCCATACTTACATAGGGTAGAAGGCCCCTACAAGACGCACCTGGAATACCTTAGGACCAACCGACTAGGTGCTAGCATCTATGAGGACGGCCTAGGAAGATCAGTGGTCCAGATTAAAAACCCTGACCAATCCATTGGACTAGAACACCCAGCTATCAAGCTTGAAAATGGAGCATACTTGGACAATGAAGGAACCATATGTAGTCACCAGTCATCCAGATAGGACAGACGAATTTGGAAACGTGATCCCGGAAACAGATTTAGGTGACCTGGAGCAAGGAAACATGGGTGTAGAACCTAGAACCCCCCGAGGCAAATCTGTTCTCACGAGGATTATCACACCAGAGTGGATTTCCCAAGACAATAAGAGCATCGATCTACTCCTGAACCGAGAGACTGATGAAGCCTTTTGGAGGTATAGATCTGATAAGCCAAATGAGGTAGGAACAATCATGATATATGAGTTCAAAGATCCTGATAGCCCAGGCAGAGTGACCTACTTAGATCACACCTCAGAGAGGATCTTTGTGGTTACAGAAAATGATAGGCATGCTTACACTTGGAAAGGTGAATTTATTTTCCCCCAACCAAGATCGAATGTGTCCTTTGGTCACCCAGGAGCTGGAACATTCCAAACTCATGGAGCTCAAAAAGACAGACATAGAGATAGACCTGAGGTAAGCTTTGCCAACCCAGTGGGAAGAGAAAGAACGAGAACGGAAACAAATAGAGCGGAACCTGAGGGACTTAGAGCCCCAAGGAACCAAAGGAATGCTGATGATTTCCCTCTGCCAAGGCCTAGGGAACACACCAGAACATTGAGACCTACACAGTTGGTTAAGTCCATGAAGAACTACTTCGATGGCACAGGAGACCCATATGATCATGTGGCTGAGTTTAGGCAAGTCTTGAGAGCTGAACAAGTTGAGGACCTATTCACGCAATATAATGCCTTTGGTCTAACCCTTAGGAACACAGCCCTTACGTGGTTTCAACCATTGAATGAGAGACAGTTCAAGAGCATAGACCAACTCTTAGAGGCCTTCATCACTGAATTCTCTAAAAGTGGCATAAGGCATAATACTTCCTCATTGATACATAGCTTCAAGCAGACCCCTCAAGAGACCGTGAGACTTGCAGGAAGAAGATTTAGGCAATACCTAGAGAGATGCCCTATTCCAGAGTTACCCACACTATCCAAATAGGTGGCATTATTCTTGGATGGATTGCTAAGTACCAAATTGAGGTCATATGTGTACTTGAAGGACCCTAGGACCATTGAAGAGTGCGTACACATGTGCATTGACATAGAGGATAACCTAGGGAAAGATTAGAGCTTTCCAAAATCTACAAAGATTCAGATAGCACCTCTAGCTTTTCTTCCACATAATCTACATCTATTGAGGAACTCGCAGAAAAGGTAGCTCAAAAACTAGGTGTCTCTAGCAAACAAATTCCAAGATTTGCCCCAGTAAAGAGATGCTATACTTGCGGTGGTGACCACATGGTGAATGTATGTCCCATTATGGCTCAACCCCAAGTAAATCCTAGTAGCCAGTACTGCACCATAGAACGGAGGTACACCAATAACACCGCGCAAGATTGCCCCTACAATAAGCAAGCAGTTAGGCAGACGTACCCACAACCATACCCTCAACAAGGAAGATACCAGAACCAGTACCCACCGCAGCAGTATGCTAGGCCTCAACAAACCTACCAACCACAATACCAAAACCAACAAAGGCCTCAGCTTGTGTTAGCACAACAACCGCCTGCCCTAGCTATGTAATTCCGATAAAGTATGCAGCTGCAGAAGAGAATTTGAATAGAGCTATAGTGCCAGTAACACCATTGCTTTCAGAAAGTGATCCGAGTGACCATAGCTTTGATTCTACACATATTGATAGTCCCCAGGCGCACTACATGCAATCTCCTGAACATGGTGAGTTCTACTACAGTGAAGAACCAAGTGAACCTAGTTGGGAGCCAGATTACACGAATGTCATGTACGCAAACCCAAACTCTAGGCCTCAACCTAGGCAGGTAAGACCCCCATCCCCTAGAGGACCATGCTACAAATGTCAGGGAGATCACCTCATTCGTGATTGCCCCTTACCTCCACCTACACAACCCCAGTCAGTGACAATTCAAGGCTTTTGCCAAGATTGTGGAAAGGAGCATCTCTTACGAGATTGTCCAAAGAACCCCAATAATATGCCAAAGATTACTCCTATCAATGTTATTGGGTTAGTAGTAGACTCTACAGGAAGTGTGACGTCCACTGCACCAGTACAGGTAGTCACTAGAGCTCAGGCATTGCAGCAAAACCAAGGGGTAGGCCAGGAAAAGAGCTCAGAGGCTAGTGAAACTGAGAGCATAACCAAGAAGAGAACTAGAGCCTGGAGAGATAGTAGAGAAAGAATGAAGAGGCAATGGGCTAAGAAAATGAGTGAACTCGAGGAAAGCCTAAGAGAAACAAAAGCCCCGATAGTTGAACTTACATCTCAAACTCCCTCTCATACTACTCCATCACCACCATTCCCATCTCCATCCGACCCACCACCTTCCAACCCGCCTCATGCTACTCCACCACCCCCTAGAGTAGGATCAGTCCTAGCCGATCCCACTCTTGAGGACCTAAATATGATGCTTAAGGCATATCAGGCCAGAATCCAAGAAGGGCCAAATGTAACCGATCATGAAAAGTGTTACCCTAGGGCAGAACTAGAGCTTGAATGAACCAAAATTTGTGCTAAGATGGTGGAATTGGCTCAAACCATGTTTGAAGCCAGTCGCCTCTTCAACATCTCTAGTTCAGCTAAGACGCAGTTGCACTTTGATGGATTGCTAGAAAGATTGGAGAGGTTAATTGCACAATCAGAATAGGAACCCACCCCTCCAAGTAAGGGCAAGGCAAGTATGAGGGCAAGCCTTCCTGCCCAGGAAGCCTATGTGCCTAACTCTATGGAGCCAGCCACATCTTCTTCTATGAATCGGTTCACACCAGAATTCCTACGAGAGATTCAAGAAGACAAATGGGCTAAAGAAAGTGAAGTCCCTCCTCCCATTGAACTTGTGGATGATGCACACGACCAATTCCCACAAGATATCCCATCCATTTATGAAGAGCAGGAGAGCACTCAGTCTCAAGAGAGATTAGACTTTGAGTCTAATTCTTTACATGAATTACCCACTTCACAGGCCCATGGGAAGCAAAGTCCATGTGTATGAGAGCACCCACGGTCATGGTAAGAAATGAAGATTTAGTCATACCTAGGAACACAGAGGTAGTGAAAAACAATAAAGTGCAGTGTAACCTCACTTTAGAAGAGCTACTCAAAGTAAGGCCAGAACTGTGGAAACATGTAGCCAAACAGGTACCAAAGATAGCCAAACCGCGTTCCCAGGTAGGTTCTCATAGGACAGTGCCAGAAATTCCTCTAGACAAGATAGGAGACATGAGTGAAGGAGAAGAAGTAAACACCTATCTCCCCATCACCCATCAAGGATACACAACCAAGGCAATTTTGGACTCTAGTGCAGGAGTTGCAATTGCTACCACTTCCCTATGGAAACGTTGGGGCAAGCCAGCACTCAGGCCCACGAGGATGAAATTGCAGATGGCTGATGGTCACATAGAGAGACCCCTAGGTTTACTAGAAGGAATAACTCTCACTACATGTGGTGTAGAGTTTGAGCACACGTTTGCTATCTGTGATTTTAGCAAGAACCATGCCTATGAGATGATTTTGGGAAGACCATTTATGCAACAGTTGCAAGTAGTACAGGATTGGGGAACCAATTCCTTGTACTTGCAACACTTGGGTGTTACGACCAAAGTGAATCTCAAAGATTACTCTCATAGAGATGTCCCTCCTATCCAATGGAATCCCATCCATAGAGCTAAAGATGATACAGAGTCAGTGCATTCCATAGGATCAGGATCCTCATGGATGCATGAAGACACCCACTTATGGATGTGCAAAGTGGCAGTAGAAGAGGAGAAGAGAGAAAAAGCCAGAGAGGTAGGTGCGAAGGAAATCCATAGATCAATTCAAGACCCAACCTATGCGCCTGTAGTATTTCTTGATGAAGAGTTTGAACCTCATGGTTGGGCAGAAATTCTAGCAACAATGGATGTAGCCATCAATGAAGAACAGTGGACACCCCACTGTGATGAGGATGGCTATGACATTTCAGTGTTCTCCATAGAGCCAATCATGGGAGATGTGGTTTTAGAAAAGTGCGAACCTAGCCCTGATGCATTTGAGGACGCAAGTGACTCCGATCTAGAGTCAATCATTATGGACCCACCTTTTGCATCAGATGAAGAATACTTCTATGAAGTAGAATTCCAACCTCAGAGACACGAAGAGATAACGAACAATGTAAGATTAACCACACAAGTGACTGCTAATAATGATAGCAAGAAACAGAAGAAGAAAGAAGTCCCCCCGGAGGAAGAAGAGTCTTTGTTTGAGGTCCCGAAAAACTTTAAAAAGTATGAGATAGACGATAGGAGAGTCATGATAAGAATGCCTAAACGAGAGGCACAATCAGGAGAGGCCTATGATAACAAAGAAACCACCAAAAAAATAGTGGTAGCCCTAGAAGAAGGAGAGGAGAGATGCACTTACATAGGACATGACCTAACAGAGGAAGAAGAGCATGCGCTAATAGCCTTGCTTAGAGAATACAAAGATGTATTTGCTTGGAGCTACAAGGATTTGAAGGGTGTTGACCCAGACATATGCTCACACACTATCCCCATGACCCCAGATGCCAAACCCTCTAAGCAAAAGCCATACACATACAATGATAATTATGCTGCCAAGATCAAAGAAGAGATAGATCGTCTAGTAGAAGTTGGATTTATCTATGAAATTGAACACACTGAGTGGGTATCCCCCATCGTAGTGGTGCCCAAGAAGAATGGAAAGTTACGTGTGTGCATTAACTTGAAAAAGGTTAATGCAGCCACAATTCGAGATAACTATCCACTTCCTATCACAGAACATCTCTTAGAAAGAGTAGCAGGCAAGGAAGTGTACAACTTCCTTGATGGATTTTCTGGCTACAATGAGGTAGCCATTGCTCCTGAGGACCAGCATAAGACTGCTTTTGCCACAGAATGGGGCATATTTGCCTTTAGGGTAATGCCATTTGGGCTTACCAATGCTCTTGCAACCTTTCAGAGACTGATGTGTCACGTGTTTAAAGAGTTCCTGAGGAAGATTTTAGAGGTCTATGTTGATGATCTCTGCGCTCATTCCAACATCAGACAAACACACATACTTGAGCTCAGGCAAATCTTTGACAAATGTAGAGAATATCAAGTCTGCTTGAACCCAGAAAAGTGTGTTTTCATGGTCAGGCAAGGCAAGATTCTAGGACACATAGTGTCAAAGAACGGCATATCCACTGATGAAGAGAAGGTAAGAGCCATCGCCGAGCTACCTAAGCCAAAGAATATCAAGGAAGTACAAGCTTTCATGGGGCATTGTGGTTATTACCGCCGGTTTATACACATGTATGCCATCATAGCAAAGCCTCTGTACAGACTTTTGACCAACTTTGAGTGGACTGATGAATGTGAGAATTCCTTCAATGAGCTTAAACGGCGATTATGTTCAGCACCAATCTTGACCACACCAGATTGGAATAAGCCTTTTCATGTTCATGTAGATGCATCCAATTATGCTATTGGGTGTGTACTTGCACAACCTACGGGCGAAGGTAATATGGATCTTCCAAATTCCTATGCTAGTCGACAGTTGAATGCAGCTGAACGGAACTATACCACCACCGAACGAGAAGGATTAGGCATGGTATATGCAGTTAAAAATTTTAGACACTATTTGCTTGCAAATAAGTTTAAATTTTTTACCGATCATCAAGCATTATTGTACTTGGTAAACAAACCATGCAATACAGGCTGATTAGTAAGATGGTCTCTCTTACTAATGGAATATGATTTTGAAGTTGTGGTAAGGAAAGGGAGGACTCACTTGAGAGCAGACCATCTCTCTAGGCTCACTTCTAGAGAAGCCCCACAAGGAGTGTCAGATGACCTTCCTGATGCTTACTTGTTTAATTTGGAAGTTGTACCTGAGTGGGCTAAGCCATTAGTGCCAGTATTGACATACGGGCCCAATCACCCAGTCATGAACACTCAAGATAGGGAGATAATAAAAGCCCAAAAATACCAGATCATGGCAGGAAGTATGTACAAGCACACAGATCAAGGGATCCTAGCTTGTTGTGTGGAAGAGGTTGAGTATGCTAAATGGTTGCAATTGGCACATGTAGGTGCATTAGAGCAACACTACTCAAAGCAACAAACCCTACAGACTCTAAGGAGACTCGGAGTGCATTGGCCGACTATGGAGGCTGATGTCCACAAGTTGTGCAAGGAATGCCCAATCTGTTGCAGTAAACCACTAGTGGAGCATGCCACTCTTTATCAAGTGTCCATAGTGCCAGATTGGAGTGAACCATTAGTAGATTTCCTGAGGACGAGAACATTCCCTCAAGATATGACACTGGCCAAACAAAGAAGTCTAGAACAAGAAGCCCTAGATTACTCACTCATTGGTGATAATCTATACAAGCGTGGTAAAGATGGTTACGTGAGACTATGTGTCCATGAGAGCGAATATCTCAAGATCTTGGAAGCAGCTCACCAAGGTGTAGCAGGAGGACATTTTGGACCAGATCGGGTGATCAAGGCAATACTATTTGCGGGCTTCTGGTGACCGACCCTTCACATGGATGCACATACCTATGTGAAACGGTGTGATGTCTGTCAGAGAACTCAGTATCCTATACGCAAAGATGAGATGCCTATGAAACCTATGATGGGTGGACGTGCATTCTCCAAGTGGGGAATAGACTTTGTAGGTCCTATTAATCCCCCAGCTAAGGGTTCCCATGCTGAGTATATCATTGTTGCCACAGACTATCTAACCAAGTGGGTAGAAGTAAAAGCTACGACAAAGAATGATGCTCAGACGACCGCTAAGTTCTTATTTGAGAATGTGTTCACTAGATACGGGCTACCCATAGAGCTAGTAAGTGATAGAGGCACTCACTTCTTGAATGAAGTTATTGAAAATCTTCTCCAAGAATTCTTGGTTATACACAAGAAGTCTGCCCCCTATCATCCACAAGCTAATGGACAAGCCGAAAGCACAAATAAGATTCTGTGCAATGTATTGACCAAATTAGTGAATAATAAACGCTCTGATTGGGACAAACAACTACACCATGCTGTTTGGGCATACCGAGTTGCCTATAAAACGGTACTCCAATCCACTCCCTTTCAGATGGTATTCGGTCAAAATGCAGTGCTACCATTGGACTTCTTGATACCTACACTGAAAGTAGCACATGAGCATAAATGGATGGGTCATGAACTCTCTTCGAGGATTCTTGATCTGGAACGACTAGGTGAGACAAGACTAAGAGCGGCAGCGGGAATATATGCAGCTAAGAAAAGACAGAAGGCATACTTTGATGCCCATGTCAAGGATAAAGGTTTGAAGGCAGGAGATTTAGTTTTAGTCTACACTTTGAAGCAACATGCAAGAAAATTAGAGAAACGTGGCTATGGACCTATGATCATAAATAGGATCTCAACGAATGGAGCAATACAACTCGCCACCTTAGAAGGTGATATTCTTCCGAGCTACATCAGCGGGTGCAGAGTCAAATTATACCAAGAACCCCTGACTGAAGAGATGCTAAATCGACTCAACACTGCCAAAAAACATAAAGAGGAGGAAAAACGAGTTCGAGAAGAGGCACAGGTGGAAGCATTGGAACGCATCCGAAGGATGAAGTTGAGAAGGCAGGGAAGAGATCAACCGAGGACAGATGACTATGCAGTTCCAGGTTATCATATGGCAATGTGTGAAGTCTCAAGAATAAGTTCTCATAGAATAACTGATAGACGACCTTTTGTAACCTTAGAGATCGGACAAGGAAAGAGTGCAAGGACTGTAAGGGCCTTGATTGACTCAAGTGCAGCCACTAGTGCTGTCAAATTTTCTTGCTGTCAAAAATTGAAATTAAATGTCAATCCTATAGAAGCATATCTTATAGGATTGGGAGGTGTGGAAACCCCTTGCATGGGCGAGGTGGAACTTCCCCTCTATTTTCATGATGTTTTACTGACAGTTAAAGTACTAGTGTGTCAAGACGAGGATCTCACCGAACCTCTTGTCTTGGGTCAAGACTGGATTTATGATCATGCAGTCAACCTAAACCTAAGAAGTGGACTCCTTCAGGTCTGGGTAAATCAGAATCGTGTTACAATTGAGTTACAAACTGAAGCACTCAAGGAATTAGACAAGGCACACACTCCTGGTCCTTCCAGGGGTACACATGAAGATGACCATGTTGTTCTTGTCCAAAACTGTGTGATGTAGACAAATGATGATTTCAATCAAGAAGTTAGGGGTGCAACGGAACTCCCTTCTTTTCCAGAGACCAGAGGGATGCAACAACCAAAGGCAGATCAAATACAGATGGAGCAGAGTAATACCTATGCTGGAGGTCAAAAGAACGTGCGAAGCAGAATGTCTCAGCCATTGAAACAAGTGTGGGTGCGGAAAGGCAAACACCCTATTGCGATCAAGCCAACCACACGGGCAAAACTTCTTATTAATAATCAACAACACGACACTAATAAGAAGTCTTTCAGAAATTCTTCTGCGAAAGTAAAGTCTATTTGGGTACCCAAGAAGTCGATGAAGGCCATCCCACAATCACGACAAATTTGGGTGCCTAAGGCTTGCTTGCGGGCTCAAATAGTTACACCGAGGCCACACCCTGTACAACATGGTTCACTCACTCGAACATCTGATATCCTTTCTTATACAACATGCACGGACACACATTGGTCCATGAGCACAATCAAAATCACTTGTAAATGGGTCCTTAAAAAGCCTCATTTCCAAGTAGACACTCCTGAAAAGCCCTCCAGAGTCTCCACAAAATCAAGACCAACAGCAAATCAGTTTGTTTGGAAGCCCAAAACGTGTAATAAACCCCCCGACCCTCATTTGTAAATTCATAACCACTTACTCACTACATCACTCATACACCGCATCTTTCCATTTAGCTCTTAGGAATATCCATTCGCTAACTACACACACGATCCCCAAGCACTTATTGACCTACTAACCTCTCACTAAAATCATGTTAATGTTGTAATGGGGACGCATGAACGCTTGGTGTCCATTGGCAATGTTAACATTCATTTGTCTATTCTCACAAAACCGGTGACCATTCTCTTCACCATGTCCGAGGCAGGAACTAGCTCTCAGGCAGGCACCAGCCCCCAAATCGTGGACATTGAGAGTCTTCCCATTGAAGAGGAATTGAAGGAATGCCCTGTGGCATTGAGGGCATTACACGCCATACCAATTTAGAATCCTCCACAGGGGCACACAATGCCGGTCAGCAAAAACTCACATTGGTTCAATGATGTGGCCGGATCTCTGGGTGAAGGCACTTACATGTGGGAGGCCGAGATAGAGTTCAACGGGCGATGGGGCAGATATCATTTTTTCACCAGGGAATTTGAGAGGCTTCAGAATGATGAAGGTCTGAAACCCATCTGGAAGAAGGCTGGACTCTACGACTATTTCAAGGCTCAGTTACCCAAGCCAGATTTTCTACGGTGTTCCTACTTAGTTAGCACTCTAACCCCTAGTAAAGAGAAAAAGGGATATAGTACCTTCGTTCTACCATCACTTACCAGAGGTAATGAATTAAAGCGTTTCAAATTGACGAACAACTTGGTGAGGGAAGCTCTTGACATGAAAGGCATGCATATCCCCACCGAAAAAGAGACGATGGTTCCGGATAACATGAAGAACAGGAACCTGACTAAGCTCAAAGACATGGTGGCAATGACACCCACAATTGCCATTCACTTACGAATGGTCATGCAACATTTCGCGTTCCCAGCTCAAGAGTGGTTCACAATGCCACCCAAGAAAATATGGTTCAGTCTATATTTAGCAGATGCCTTCAATTTGACAATCAACATGCCGCATTGGATTATCGACCAAATCCATTTGGCACATCAACGGTGGTATAAAAAGCAAAAGTCGGTACTGTATGGATGCTTTGCCCTCACCAGGATTGTGTATAGATGTTTGGCTTATGATGTGCCAGTTCAAAGGGCATTAATTTGGACCAGAGTACAGGAATTTCAACGTAGACTATCAACCGCAGGGCCACCATCAAAGAAAATGAGAGGCACAGTTCATATGCCCTGTGCACAAGCCCGCAGTGCGACACTGACACCTGAGACAACTCCACGACTTCCGAGGTGTGTACAACCCTTCACTATCAGATTACCAAGACACAACACTGATGGACCGAATCTGGTGTTTCCACCTGTACCAACCGACCTAGAGTTTCCTCACGGATTCACATTAGAAGACCTAATTGATGAGGAGGTAGCCAGGATAATCGAGGCTGTTAACGCGGAAGTCGAGGTAGAACAGGAAAGCAGCCAGCACACAGTCGTAGACCAACCCCATCCAGTCCAACCAAGAGTAGTTGAAGTGGAGGATGAAGAAGAAGAAGAGCAGGAGGAACGAGGAGGACAAATAGAGGAAGAAGAGCAGGAATATGAACAAGAAGTTCTACAGGAACTTGAGGGTGCCCCGGCTTATACGAAGGAATTGAAAAAGCTGTATGATACCATCAACAGAGTTCAAGAACAACACAAACTGTCCCTGGCAACAGGAAAAGCCCTCATGAACCAAATCCTTGAAGAGGAAGGTGTGGACGAGAAATACCGAGCAACCCTGGATGTGATTTTTGATGCGTTGGGGGTACCTGAGACGGTGCATATAGCTCTTGCACACTCGAGAAGATCGGAGCGACGATATGGCAGACGCCCCCCTCGATCAAGAAAACAAATGAATATCTTAGTATCAGAACCACAGGGCACCACATCCACAACCACGGGCACATCTCATATCATTTAGGAAACTGAGGAAGCCCATACATCCAGTGCACCCCCATCACCCCCTTTACCACCCCTACCTCCAACTCCACCAACTTCACCTCCCACTACCAGTGTAACCACTACTGTCACCGCCTCAGAGTCCACTACCCATACCGAAGCACAGACTGTCAGTCAACCCACACAACCCACACACCCTATCACCACCTCACTTGTATACACTACCACTGACACTGTAATTCTAACCGCAGCCACGAAAAACCCCGTTCCCCTGATCACACTTCCTAGCGGTTCATATTCACAACTACACACACCACTTTACACTTTCACCACCATCACCGCACCCACAATTCCCATGTTCACAATCACTCCCACGACTGCATCCACTTTCAATCTCATGGACATATCACCCACCTCCGCACCTCTCCCTCCCCCCATACGTCCACAATCTCCCATTCCCCCACCACCCACTTCACCCTTTTTGAGCACAACATACACGCTCCCATTCCCCTTTCCCTTCCCTTCTGCATTCAACACCTTTCCCGCATCCACTCCCATTAATAATGTATTTAATAACATGTACCAGTGTATGTCTCAGCTGCAACAACATTATCAGCACCTAGATGCTCAGCATACAAGTCTGTTTAGAAGCCATGAAACATTACAAGGACGATTCATTGACTTAGACAAGGAAAAGCAGCTACTACAACAACAATATGTCACTTTACAGGAACAACATGAGCAGTTAGTGGCCAATCCACCCCAGTCAGATGCGGAAGAAAAACAACAACTTGATGATCTGCTACACTCCTAGATAATAGAGAACCTCAAGCTTCGACGCAACCTGGCCCTATTATGGAAACACATGTCTACAACACTCGAGGAAAATAAGCGACTACAGAGACAGAACGAAGAAAACTTGGAAGCAGCAATGGAGGGTTCACCATAGGAAATCGACCCAGAGAAATTCAAGGCTATCCCATCTGAAAATATGCAAATCATCTTGGAAACCCATGCCGACCTCCTAGAAGCCCACGCGGCATTAGAAAGAGAAAGAGATGACTTACTAAAGCAACTGGCAACCCAGCAGGAGTCACCAAGCAAAGTCACAACTGAAGCCAACACATCTGAAGAAGTCGCAAAACTCAGAGCAGAATTAGAAGAACTATGAAATAAAGTTCTACAATACGAGCGTCAACCCTCTCCCTTGGCGGAACCCGAACCTGAAGACTTAGTGCCAATTCAAGTGGAGGAGATCTTCGATGACCCATACGTTCCCATGCCAACACCCGGGGGTAAGCAAACAAAAGAAGGAATGGACACCATTGAGATCGAGGCCCCTGAATGGATGCAGAGGTTAGAGAAGGTGGCCACAACCCATGATGAGAGAGTTGCAGTACAGATAGCATCAATGTCCCGATTGGAAGAAGTTGTAATTAAATCGGATTACTTCATGAACCTCTCCCATCATAGGTGGATTGGCACGTCTGATGATCTGTATGTTCCATTCTATGTATTAATGGCAGATTACAATGCTGAAATCAAGCAACGCACAACAAAAGAACCAACCTCGGTGACACAGTTTGCACCGGATGATATCCCTGCAAGTGCCAAGCAAGGGAATATACATCAACCTACTTGGAGGATCCGCCTGCTTGAAACCTACCCTGAGATGAATCACACGTGGAATAACATGCCTCTATATATCAAGTATAATCCCTGCTACTGCCCTGTCTTTCGAAGAAGGTCTTGGCCGGAGTACACAAAAACAGTTTTGACGGTTAAAGGATGTAAAAAGTGGTTAAATTATGTGTACCTAGCACCTCCTAATGGCCAACCCACAGTCAACTACATGATTTCAACCATCCGACACTGGGTAGTCTGGTTCAAGAATGTCCCAGATGTGCCTAAAAATTTTTGAGCTCATGCTGATTACATTCAGGACATTTAAGAACATCAAAGAACCTCATCTTTCGGCTATTGGATTTAATGAAAGGAATCAGGACCTTGTCTATGACATGAGCACCATGCCCTCCATTAACGTCGTCTATGCCTGGCATGCCCGTATAAAGTATCTACCTGCTTGCTTCAAACAGACGTTTGAAGAAATGTTTATCACGGGGTTCTGGGAATGTCATTCAGAGATATTCATTCCCAGACCATCTCATCTATTCTAGTTATTTGCCGTGGAACAAGCTCTCCATTCAGAAAAGCTACGTATACCACATCCAGAGGTTCTTGGGCCTGTAGATTGGGATGCCCTACTCACTGACTTGGCCAAAGCATTGAGAATTGCAGAACATCACTTAGCAAAAGACGTTGTGGAGTACTACATCCAACGACCCACCCAACAAGGGTCTGTCAGGGACGACAGACGCGAGAGAGGGGGATGTTGGCAGTCAAGGAACTGAAGGACTCACAAGACAAGGAAGTCAACGAAGGGAGTCGGAGCGAAGAGAAGGTACAAGCAGATAGAGTAGTCAAAGAAGATCGGGCAAGTAGGCCATTATTTTTTCAGGAAGCTAAAGCATATCAAAGAGGTGGACACATAAGGAGAAGGAGCAAGTAGGAAGCTCGAAGATGTGTATGTCAAATCGTTAGAGGAAATCCCTACAAAAATAGTGATTTTCATCACTAAAAGCCATTGTAAATACCATTTCATATTTTTGTAGCTCCATTTTGTGAAAGCCAAGGAGTCCTTGAGCTTGGGGAGCACTAGAAGTAGCTACCTACCAGTTTTCATAAGTTTTAGACTCCATTTGAGCCTTCAAATGGGGCCTAGAACCTAATTTTTAACTAGGCCGGACACTAGGTCTGGACACGGCCAAAACCTAGTCAAAAACTATAAATAGAGCTAGAAAGCTCATTTTTGAGGGTAGCTTGTAATTGATTTGAACTTGTATGAGCTTTTTGAAAGTAATCTAAAGAACTCCATTACTTCTCACTCTTTGTCGTGCCTTGTGTGCGCGTGTGTGTGTATGTGTGTGCACGTTAGTGTGCTTCTCACTCACGCACTTGTGCCTTCACTTGCTCGAGGTCGTCATACCATCCTCACGTCTTCCCCGATTGACATTAAAGGAGGTGCTACTCATCACTGAGCTACACCCATATTGTACACAAGGTTACAAAGGATCTAAGATACAGTCTAAACCTGCAAGGGCATTGATGAGAGTTGATGACTCTGAAGAAATTGATGAAACAGACTCATTGAATCACATGGAATGGGAGATATCACTTTTGAGGTATCCAATGTTACAGGAACCGACTTGTGATAAAATAAGCAATGATTGGAACCCCATTATCCCATTTCCATTAGTCAATATTCACTTCTGTAATTTGCATGCATTCATGAGGATCTTTGATAGGATTTTGAAGCTCCATGTTGAATATGCATTTGCAATGAAACCACTAGAGAGGTCTACAATAGCAATCCAAAAAATAGAAGATCTTTTGAATTCTATAGGTTGTCATGGTGGCCACGTATCTTTAGTTGTTAAGAAGTATGGTGAGTCTCAAGAGATTTTACAACAAGTTTCAATGACTGGAAAGAAGGAAAGATGTTTCTTTAAAAGAGATGTGAATAGTCAAGATGATGGGAAATGGAAGATTTGGAAGGACCTCTGTTCAATTACAACAGACAATGATAGTCAGGTTGATCTCATTAACAAGAGAAAGAAGGTTTGGTCATCGTTCGATCAATTGTTATATTTGATGTGTTTGGTTTCCACTAATGCTTCACAACGAGAATTATTCCAAGTGACTTTGAAGGAGTTTACACAATCATTCATCTTATCTTGGGGAGAAAGCAACATTACACATTACATAGTAAGTTTCGCTTACATTTATTTATTTGGTCTTAAACACTATGTGTATAACTTATTGACCAGATCATAGCATATTCTTTTTGCACATGGAGCATATTTTATGAATCGATATGGGTCACTGGACATTTTTAGTACACAAGGAATGGAGAAGTCAGCTACAACATGATATTGCAAGAGAGAATTGGATGTCATCGTCAGGACCCGTACATCATGCCCAATGGCATGCACAAAGAGTCCACGAGGGTTTTGCTTGGAAATAGTTTCCAAGTTTTTGTGAGTATACTTTTAATGTCTTAAAACTAATTTTTATCCATTTAAATGTGAACAGGACAATTCTTAAGTGAAAGCCTATAAATAGAGGTGTCCTTCCTCATTTTACCACTTTACAACCTAAGAGAATGGCACGCACAAAGCAGACTGCTAGGAAGGATCATGTCATCTACCCTAGCCATGTGCAAGGTACTCAACGCCCAACATGGATGACACCCCACAAGAAGCGTCGAACCACAAGCCACTCTTCCAGACGAAACGCGGGTGCAGGGACACAGTCTGGTAGCATTCCATCACGGGGGGATGAAGCTTCACTAGAGAGAGATGTATCCCAAGAAATAAATTATTCCCCTTCCGCATCTGATGATGAGCCCCCAATCAGGAGACCAATCAAGGCAAGGCCCAAACAACGAGGACATAGGCAAGCTGTGATTGAGACATCAAATTTATCAAGTTCCTCAGATGAAGAAAGTATAAATGAGCCACCATGGAACAATGATGATATCCCCATGAACCATCCAGTAACACAAGGAGGCAAGACACTCCCCCCAGGACAAGGGCAAAGACCAACCGATGAAGAAAGAGAGCAAGGTCGGGCAGAGGAAGTAAATGATGAGGTAGCACCATCTAGGCATCCTCCAAGAAGAAATAAGTACTATCAACCACATCTTCGACCACAACGACCACAACCCAACATCCCCCCAAATGCAAGAGCACCACAAAGGCACAGAAAGCAAACCAGAGCCTTTGCAGAGATTCGACACTATCAAAAGTCTGTGGAGCTTCTTATTCCACGAAGGTCATTTGCAAGAGTTGCGAAGGAAGAGATCCAACGCTATTGCGCTGGACTTTGTATCCAAGGGATAGCCATTGAAGCTCTCCAAGAAGCTGCAGAGGCGTATCTTATATCAATGTTGGAGGACTCTAACCTATGTGCCATGCAAAGAGAGTGACAATACAACCTAAAGATTTGCAGCTAGGTAGGAGAATTAGAGGGCATAACCTTGTTTGGAGAACCTTTTTTATATCCCATATGATGAATATTTTGTAAATCCCAAATGATGAATATAATCTTTGTCTTCTCATATTTGCTCTCCCAAGTGTTTATCTCTTAGTGTACATGTTTTGAAGTTTATTTCTCCTATGTTTCTAGGTGTCTTTTTCCAATACCTCTTTGAAGTGTTTTTCATAGTTGTATCATTCTTTTTTCTGTACTTGTTGTAAGTGGTAATTCCATTTAATGCATTTCATGGCTTAGAAATGCCAAAAAAAGGGCTGCCACAGAAACACGGGGATGGGCCCTACAAAAGTTTTGCAGGGCCTATCCCCGCGTTTCTGTGGCAGGCCTTTTTTTGGCATTTCCAAGCCATGAAAACACATGCCATGCACATTGGGGCATATGATTGGCCTTGGCTAGATTGCACTGCATGCTAACCTCCTCACCAATAGCTAAACAATGTTTATGAACATACATGTACTTATTTACTGCTGCATGCTTATATGCACCCAGAGGAGTCTTAACTTTCTCTAATTATTGCACATAAGAAGAGTCTTCCACAATTCCCCAAGTGAAGGTGCTAATTGAGGGACATAGACTTGCAATATAGGTAACCTAGTGCATAGGATGGCCTAGTTTCTGTGGCAGGTCTTTTTTTTGCATTCCTAGGCCATTGCATGCATTTTGGGCAACACAAATTACAAGAAATAATGGAAAAAGACTGATTAAACTGTGCAAAAGTTATGAGATTGTCAAAACCATAAAGATATAATAGATTGAATGCACATGGAAATTGGAAAAACAATAATTGGTATTATAAAGTTTTTACAATTGGCTCTTGGCCTTGAGCCTCTCCACTATATTCTTTCTTCTTTGAAAAGATAGTGGCAATTGGTAAGTCAAATCTAATTGGGATATTAACTGAGGGTCTGTCAATCCAAGACCTAAAGCTATTCCTATTTGACCTAATATTTTTCCTCTAAAGTTAACTCCTAGGGTAGTAAGGGCAAGGGACTTCCTAACTAGAAATATACAATTGGTCCCTTGCATTATTGTAGATAGGCACAAAACTTTGCTCAAGGCCTTCAGACACCAAGTCATGAAGTGTCCTTGAGGGGAAAAGTCCTTGTGGATTATGAAAAAATCTTCCTTGCAATTTTCCAATGTAATGTGCCAAGGAAGAGCCATGGCCCCGGGAAACACAGTCACCACCACTCCTTGCTGCAAACTTATCCACTTCAATTGTTTCTTGCACATAGACAATAATAAAATTAAATAGATACATCTTGTATGAATATGAGACAACCATAAATGTCATTAGAGACTTAATTCTTGAAGCCTATCTTCATCCTCTCATCTTCCCATTGCATCTAGTGGAATCGATGAATGGGCCATGCCACTTTGCTCCACAACAGAGGATGTTGGAGTCTTCTTCTCCAAAATTCTTTCCCTTGCTATGGCCAGATCTTCTTCAGTGGCATCTTGGTTGGCATGGCTCAAAATCTCTTCACACACAAATGCAATAGTGTTCGCAACTAAATCACCAAGTGGAATTGTTGCCTTTTCGATAATGTCAGAAGTGTTGTCCATGGGAACATCCGAGGTTGAGCAGAAAATACTAAGGCATTCGTCGAGGTGTAGACCGAATGCCTTCTCAATATCGAGCAAGAACAAGAATTCCTCTCCGTCGACAAGTACAACTGAAAACATTTCCATCTCTACCTCTGGTAGAGTGGGTTCCACGGGGTCTAAGTTGGAGGATGGACTGTTCTGTGTACTGGCTTCCTTTAATTTGTCCACTACTCCTTGAGGAAATTCTCTCGAAATTTTTTGACTCTCTTCTAATAAGTTGAGAGGTTCTGTCTGGGGTTCCTTCTTGTCATCTACAAAACCCCCAGTAACAAGATGGAATAGGTCCATGGGTGAAGGTTCGGGCTCCTCATTGATAAGAAAGATGGTTGTTGCTATGTAGGAAAGATATTTTCTTCCCATTTTCCTTTTCTTATTTAAATGTTTAATTAAGGGCACTGTGTCATCTAACAGGTGCCCTGAGCCTCATCAATAGCCATGAAATGCTTTAAGCGCTTCGCAAACGCCTCATCTCCTTTATGAATGTAGAAAAGCAGGTCACAGGGGACCCATTTACACTCATATGCTGGAATACCTATGGCATATCTTAACTCATCGATCACATCGGAGCTCATGGCTATTGTCCAAGTAAGCTCCCATTTGCAAGTGGAATGAAAGGAAATGATAAACCACACTCAGAGAAATCACTTTAGCAAAATAAGGTACACCCCCGACTTTTTAGGAAACTTACAGTCACAGACCAGTGAGCACCTCGACTGAGATTTCTCTGTAATGGTTGATCCAATGGCCTTGAAATTTTGTAGGTGTATAGTAGACTTTGAACTGAATCCAATGCACTTTGAATCATCCAATTTGGTTCAGTAGATCTTGAGATATGCCTCTTGGAAGTTGACAGAGTTGAAGGTAGTCACTCAGAGAAACCAGAGATTATGAATGTAATGCTATGTATTAATTCTATTGATTGTACATTCCCATTGGCATAGAATGTAATGCTCAATGGTACTCAGATGTGTAGGCTATAGTGTAGCACTCACGCACTCAAAGATTTACTTCAGAAATGCCTCGGGAAGAGTGAAGTCTTACCCGCGACTTTTTTCTTCACATATATATGTTTTGAGTGAGGATTTGAATTTGAACTTTAATTCAAATCTCCTAGAATCTTGTACCTAAAAAGTGAATGAGATATTCTCTCAATCAGTCACCCACTCAATCTATCAAATTTTCCACGACTTAATCAAGTAGGTATGATTACATGTACATGCCAAGTCACATTGACTTTTACAATGAGTAAAAAGTTAGAACCCATAAGCATGAGTTCCTATGGCTCATTCTTCAAGTGATATCTTCATGAATTAACCCAAGCTAGGCTTCCAAGGTCCAAGCTTTATGTTGAGTCTTCAAGGTTGATATCCAAGCCAAGTGTTAAGGCTTGAATTACACCAACAGCTCCCCCTCAAGCCAAACACTTTGGCTCAAGTCTTCATCTCTAGTCTTCAATTACTTCCTGCAATCCAATCATGGATTTAAATCTGCATAGCTTGCTTCCATCCAGAGCTTTAGTAAGCAAATCTGCACATTGCATATTAGTAGACACATATAACAATTGAATATCTTTGCTAAGTAACTTCGCCCTCACATAGTGGTAATGAACCTCTACGTGTTTTGTCCAAGCATGATAAATTGGATTAGCTGCAAGGTGAAGAGAACTTGTGTTATCACCAAGGATGATTGGTGGCCTTGTGTATAGGCCTAATTCTGAATATAAAAGCTTCAACCAGATGGCTTCTTGAGTGGCATTTGCTAGCCCTCTATACTCTGCCTCAATAGATGGGAAAGCTACTGTAGGTTGTTTCTTGGATGACCAAGAAATTGGTTTATCACCTGCAAAACATATGTAACCAGATGTGCTTCTCCTGTCATCCTTGCAACCTGCCCAATCTGCATCTGAATATACCTTAATATCAATGTCTGATGAATAGGGAAAGTACAAACCATGATTTTGAGTTCCCTTTAGGTATTTTACTATCTTCTTTGCTGCCTCTAAATGAGGTACTCTTGGTTTGTGCATAAATTGGCTAAGTACACTAACACCATATGATATATCAATCCTGGTTAAGGTAGCATAATTTAGACTACCTACCAAACTTTGGTAACCTGTAATATCTTGGAGTTCTTCTCCTTCATGAGCACTGAGTTTATGGTTGATCTCCATAGGAGTGCTTGAGACTTTAGCATCCTGCAAATTAAACTTCTTGACCATGTCCTGAATATACTTCTTCTGAGTAATAAAGATACCTGAATTTGTATAGACCAATTCAAGTCCTAGGAAGTTCTTCAATAATCCAAGATCATTAATCTTGAATTCCTTCATCATCTGTCCTTTGATGTGTCTAATTCCCTGAACATCATTTCCTGTAATAATGATGTCATCGACATAGACACACAAGTATATTACCTCTGAATTGTTCCTTTTGATAAACAATGAAGTATCTGCTTTGCTCATTATGAATCCTTGGTCTAGAAGGTAGGTTGTCAACCTGTAATTCCATGCTCTAGGTGCCTGCTTCAACCCATACAAAGCCTTCTTCAATTTGCAAACATGATTTACCTTCTTGGGATCTTCATAGCCAGGTGGTTGTGACATGTAGACTTCTTCAGATATCCATCCATTCAAGAATGCATTCTTCACATCCAATTGGTACATGTTCCAATTCTTGGATGCAGCTACACTCACCATAACTCTGATAGTTGGCATCTTGGCCATAGGAGAAAATGTCTCCTCATAATCAATGCCTTGGGTTTGTGCAAAACCCTTGGCTACCAACCTAGCTTTATACCTGTTTATTGTACCATCTGAATTCCTTTTGAGTTTGTAGATCCATCTGGATCCTATCACCTTCATAGACTCTTTCTTGGGTACCAAGTCCCAAGTGTCACTCTCTTTGAGAGCCTGCATTTCTTCATCCATTGCTTCCTTCCATTCTGGTTTTGTGATTGCTTCTTCAAATGTACCTGGTTCTTCATTCAATAGATCCTTTGCAAGATATACAGAATGCTTAGTTACAAGAGAAGTATCATACCCATATCTAATAGGCTTCTTACTTTCTCTTTGAGATCTCCTCATAGCTTGAGTTGAGGATTCTGGTATATCCTCTAACTTCTTCATTTTCATTTTCCCTTTGGATTTCCAAGCCTTGAACTCTTCAATGTTGATGGTGTCTTCATCATCTGAGCTTGTGTCCTCTTTCTGAATTGGTTCTTCCTTGATAAGCTTGGGAAAGTCTTCTTCCATGTCATAAGGTAGACTAACCTTCCTACATTCATTTTCATACCATGAATCATTCTCATCAAAGATGACATCTCTGCTTACCTTGAAGCCTTTGTTTGAGGGGTTGTAGAATCTGTATCCCTTCTGATTCAAATCATAACCAATGAAGATACACTTTTCAGCTTTAGGGTCTAGCTTTCCCCTTACCTGTGAGGGAATATGCACATATGCAACACAACCAAAGATTTTGCAATGATCCAGAGATGGTCTCTTACCATGCCAAGCCTCATAGGGTGTCATTCCATCAAGTGTCTTTGATGGCAACCTGTTAATTAAATATGTGGCAGTAGATACACTCTCTGCCCAAAGATAATTTAGCAATTTCTTTTCATTTAGCATAGACCTAGCTGTCTCTACAATGAGTCTATTCCTCCTTTCAGCTACCCCATTTTGTTCAGGTGAGTACCTTGTAGTAATCTCCCTCTTGATGCCTCTTTCCTGCAAGAAATCTTCAAAGTCATTGGAGAAGTATTCTCCACCACCATCTGACCTTAGTTTCTTCAAATGTCTACCTGTTTGATTTTCAACTAATGCAAGATACCTTTTGAAACAATTAAATACTTCATCTTTATGTTTCATGTAGTATAAGACAGTCCACCTGCTATAGTCATCAATGAAGGACACATAGTACCTTGATCCAGATATGGATGGCTCCTTGCTAGGTCCCCAAACATCTGTATGCACCAATTCCAGATAATCTTCATGCATAAAACCTTTCTTGGTATAGGGCAATCTGTGTGACTTACCAAATTGACAAGCCATTAGGTATCCCAAGCACACATTGATCCCTACTCATTTGCTTTAAGGTCCTCTCTCCAATGTGACCTAATCTCTTGTGCCAAATCTCCAATTCTGATAGGGTTTGATCTTTATAGTTGTACAAAGCAATATTCTTAGTGTCTTCAAGTTCAAAGGTAAACAATCTACCTGATTTTTCTCCCTTGGCTATCCTCCTGAATCCATGTCTTGGATCCTCCAGATATGCACCATGTTGAGTGAACCTGACCTGTAGACCTTTTTCCACAATCTGACCTACACTCATCAGATTCTTGGTGATTGTTGGAACATACAACACTCTGCTCAATAAATTCTGATTACCATCACTAGTTTTGACATTGCCTACTTTAACAACTGAATGTTTAGTGTCATCACCTGTCTGCACTTGATGCTTGCCTTTGGGTTCTTCCAAATCAGAAAGTAATGCAACATTTCCAGCTACATGATTAGAGCAACCTGAATCAATATAGAATAAGTGATTATCATTGATACCTGACTTAGAAGTCATATTCATAATTAATAGGGAGTCATCTTGCTCCTCTGCATAATTGTTGTAATCCTTCCTATTTCTGTATCCACCTTGATAGTTGCCATTGTGATTGTAGCTGTTGTTATAATTATTGTTGTAACCATGGTAACCTTGAGATTGGTTGAATCTGCCTCTTCCTTGAGAGTATCCTCCTCTTTGGTGACCTCTTCCTCTTTGGTTCTTGTAGTTTTTGTAGCATTCATCTGTGGTATGGTTAGACAAGCCACAAATGTTGCATGGAGATTGGTTGTAGGGTCTCCCCCAACTTGACTTACCTCCTCTGCCTCTACCTCTTGAAGATCTACCTCTCCCTGCATAGTTTGCTTGGGAGGTAGAGCCTTCTTCATCAACCTTCTTACTTTTGCCTTTATCTTTTATCTTCTTATCAGTATAAAGGGCAGAGGGATTATTACCTTTTGATTGCTCTCCATTCTTTGTAAGCTTAGCTTCATGTGTGAAGAGTTGTCCAATCAGAGTTGTTAAATCAGGTGCTTGGATGTCCATGTATAAGTCCATTGCTGTGGTAAAGCTCTCCCATTTGTCATCTGCCTTTAGTCCATTTATTACTTGTCTGACTATTTGCTCTTCCTCAATCTCTTCTCGAACACTTGCAAGTTGGTCTGCAATGTCTTTGACCTTGGTGACAAAGTCTGAGACAGATTGCTTTGATTGCTTCCTAAGAGTTGTAAACTCAATCCATAGCTGATTCTTTCTGGCCCTTGTGCTTGATGAAAAATAAGTTGACAAGGTTTCCCAAGTCTCTTGGGAAGTTTTGCAATTCCTTATGTGTGGTAGAAGGAAATCAGAAATAGAGTTTAGAAGATATGACCTTGCCAAAGCATCTTTTGCACACCATTGATTGAGTCTCTCTTGCTCTTCCTTGGTGGGTAGGCCTCTAGCTTTGAATGAGGGCAATTCCTCATCTCCTGATATGAATCCAAACAGGCTCCTTCCTTGTAGATAGGTCTTCATCCTTAGAGACCAAGCTTGGTAGTTGTTCCTGTCTAATTTGTCAATGAAGGAAGGGAAACCATCACCCATGTTACCTTATATGCTCTGATACCACTGTTGGGAGTGATGGTTGGATGCACTCAAGAAATGAGTTGATGCTGCAAGACCTGCTTCACACCTACCCTCCTTTGACTCCAGATATGCTTAGTACACTTGCTTAGCTTCCAAATGACACCAAAATATGCTATATGTACTTTGGAAATGAGTTGAGTAATGAGTAGATCAAAACAGACTACTTGTGACTTCAAGAATCCTGAAAAACTTGCTATTTTGGTATTGACACCTGCTCAGTGTTATGCTCAGTGTGACCAGTGTAGTTACAATTAGCAAAATTCCTTCTAGAGATATTCTATTAGCTTAGTAAGCTCCCATTTGCAAGTGGAATGAAAGGAAATGATAAACCACACTCAGAGAAATCACTTTAGCAAAGAAAGGTACACCCCCGACTTTTTAGGAAACTTACAGTCACAGACCAGTGAGCACCTCGACTGAGATTTCTCTGTAATGGTTGATCCAATGGCCTTGAAATTTTGTAGGTGTATAGTAGACTTTGAACTAAATCCAATGCACTTTGAATCATCCAATTTGGTTCAGTAGATCTTGAGATATGCCTCTTGGAAGTTGACAGAGTTGAAGGTAGTCACTCAGAGAAACCAGAGATTATGAATGTAATGCTATGTATTAATTCTATTGATTGTACATTCCCATTGGCATAGAATGTGATGCTCAATGGTACTCAGATGTGTAGGCTATAGTGTAGCACTCACACACTCAAAGATTTACTTCAGAAATGCCTCGGGAAGAGTGAAGTCTTACCCGCGACTTTTTTCTTCACATATATATGTTTTGAGTGAGGATTTGAATTTGAAATTTAATTCAAATCTCCTAGAATCTTGTACCTAAAAAGTGAATGAGATATTCTCTCAATCAGTCACCCACTCAATCAATCAAATTTTCCACGACTTAATCAAGTAGGTATGATTACATGTACATGCCAAGTCACACTGACTTTTACAATGAGTAAAAAGTTAGAACCCATAAGCATGAGTTCCTATGGCTCATTCTTCAAGTGATATCTTCATGAATTAACCCAAGCTAGGCTTCCAAGGTCCAAGCTTTATGTTGAGTCTTCAAGGTTGATATCCAAGCCAAGTGTTAAGGCTTGAATTACACCAACATGAAGATGTTGACATCATTAGGTGGAAGAAAGATGCAGAAGAAGAAAGTCCAATAATTCCAAAAAGAAAGTAAGATTTCTTTTTATCTTATATTTTCCATATACTTTCCCTACTTTTATCCTCTACATCCAAAGACAAGTCTATGAGAACATCTTGTGTGAAGAAGATAGTTTAAAGAAGAAGCAGTTTCTTGTTTTGCATTATACTTGGTCATGTTTTAGTAGGTCTTGACAAAGAATTGCATTGAGAGAAAGAAAAGCAGCAGGTATCTAAGACAGCTTATATATTTTGACTCATATGTGTATGAGTTATGTTTTAGTTGAAGATTTTTAGCAGGCAACTTATATGTCCTCTCAAAGAATTCTGGGAGTGTCAATTCAGAGCTAATTGGTATGTGACAAGTTGCAGAGAAGTGTTTCTTCTTTACCTAACTCTTGAGGTAAAAGGGTATCTATAGCAGATGTTGGAGACTTGAAGTGAGGTTTTTTGTGTTTGGAAAACTTACCTCATATTTAGTATATTCAGTATACTTAGAAAATTCAGAGCTTTTTATGAGGAAAATTCAAAAAATTCAGTATTTTAAAAAAAATTCAAAAAAATTCAGATTTTTTTGATATATCAGTCTGATGGAGAATCTACTTTCTATGTTTGTCTTGACTTTTGATCCTATCACTTGATTGAGAAGTGGAGCTAACCAAAATAAAGTCAAGCAAATACTACCACATTTCACTCAGGAAGAATATGAACATATGAAGTATCAACTTGCAACTTTTGGAGTTCTCAAGGTGAGAGTTTGTCCACTTATGTTTCAATAGAAGTTGTAGATTCTTGGGAAGGATCTAGTTGAAGAAAAGTTTTACAACTTTACATAAGAACCATGGACACTTAGAGACATTCAGGTAGAACATTCAGTCATGAAGGTTTGATGAGAGCAAATTCTACACAGGTATTTTGTTGGAGAGATCATAGATCTTGTAAGATCTTGTATGATCTTGAAGATCTTGAGTATTTTGGAGTCAGATTTCTATCCTTTGTTTGTCAAGTTCTTAACATTGGAAGAAGTAAGTCAAAGATTCAGATTCTATCAGATTAGTGTTGCAGAGAAATAGAAGAAGATACTTGTTATGTTGCAGAAGATTATGAATCCTAAAATGCTTTCAGCAAGGTTTTTTATCATGTAATAGATCAGCTAACCTTATTCTAGATTTTGGGAAGCTGAGGAGTGATAGTGGAAGCTATTGGCAACTGCGCAATGCTAATAAAAAGGGTTCAGATTATTTGTTTCAGACACAAGTATTGATGATAAGAAAGCAATGCTAAATCACTAAAGATCAGATTTATTGAAAGAAGGAAGACATTCCAGATTTCATAAAGTCCGATATACTTTGAAGAATTCTAGATATTAGTGTTAAATCATCCAGGGGGTGATGAAACATGAAGACTTATTTTCAGCCATATGTGAAAGAATGCAGAATCATATCTACAGGTATTCCTATATTTCCTTTGTCAGTTTCTCTTTATGTTCTAGCTTTTGAAGGAAGAAGGAAGAAAGAGAATATATGGAGAAAGTTCATATTAGGTGTTCCTGTTTAGGAGAAAGTTCCAAAGTTCTATTGTAGAGAAGCTTGATATTTCAGAGAGGTATGTTACTTATGAGGTGCACACATATATGATTAGACCAGACTCTGATGGAAAGAGGTATACAGATAGAACAAGGATGAAGACATGATGACATCATATATATGAAATTTTTGTGAGACTCATGAGAGTTGAATGAGTTGAGTTGAGTATAGTCAGAGATGAACCAACTAGTGTTCATAATACACTAAGTTGTGAGTTTCAGTCACAAGTCCCAGGATGGATTCGATTTTTTATTTTGTTTAGTGTATTTACATGACAAAACAAAAGTACGTTGAGAAACCTTTCTTAAGCTAAACAAAAATTTGTGGATCCTAGTGTATGCTTATAGGTTTGAGAAGACGGGAGATAGTAGATTCAGAGTCAATTCATGCTACATATGTTATTAAGCAGTGATTGCTTGACATATGCTAACACTATTGGATATCTAGTTTGCATATTTTCTCACGTATTATGGTTCATATTCAGCTTATTCAGGTATTTTGAAGTTTGAAGAAGTTCAAATTCAGTTTTGAAGAAGAATCTTGAAGATAAAGTTTGAAGGTGAATTGTGAAGGACAAGTTTGAAGCTTATGTCAGTTTGCAGATGAATGAAGTTGCATACCCAGTTCAATTTGTACCAATATGAAATTGAAGGGGGGATTGTTGGAAAACAATGTCACATTAGTCCAAATCCCTATTAGGGTAGAAACCCTAATTTTGGTACTTAGTCATTTTTGGCACAAGATTTGGATAAAATTTTTATGAGCCTATCTTGAATAGCTTGATGAGAGCTTTCTAATGGTATATGACATGCAGTCACCAGAGATCAAATTTCGGAGAAAACCCTAACCCTAATTTTATATTGATTTAGGGTTTTTACCTCATTTGATAGCTCTCAGGTTGGAGGTCATAAAAATGTTTTTAGATAATTCATCATGTGGTCTTAAGTGTGAAAATGCAGGTCAAAAAGAACTTTTAGAGATTAGTTTAAAACTAAAGCAAAAGCTATTAAAAACTAGCGTCGAGTTAAAAAAAAAACGTTCAGATTTATGTAACTTCTAACGCCAAATTTTTACGAAAAAGCTGCTTTATGGTCGCTAGGAACTTGTGGCCTATATAAGAAGCCTCTTGGTCACTTCTTAGGACATCCCATGCCAAAGCTAACACCAAATTTGGATGCTATTTGAGGAGGTGGTGCTCTACCACTCATGGGGCAGCCATGGTGCACTTTGTGAAGCTATGGAGAGGAGAAGCCATGGAGTTCTTCTTGGAGAAGAGTATGCTCACACTCTTGCTTATGGAGAAGACTTACCTATCACCAACTTGGTGATGTGGATCATCCATCTACATGATGTATTTGAAGATTGTCTTCTACATGAAGATTATGTAGTACTTCAAAGACATTGGATGGAT
>CM035422.1:175929060-175984060 GCA_020310875.1 Ceratopteris richardii | reverse complement strand
TTCTCCATTTGCTTCTTTAGGTTTTGAATGCCTTTCTCATCTGTACCTGTAAGAATTATATCATCAACATATATGCACATGTATATGAACCCATCATCACTTGCTTTAACAAGCAAGCTACTATCTGCTTTAGATACTTGAAATCCAAATTCTTTCAAGAACTTCACAAGTCTATAATTCCATGCCCTTGGGGCCTGCTTCAAACCATAAAAAGCTCTCTTGAGCTTGCACACATGATCTGGATACCTTCCATCTGTGAATCCTTGTGGTTGCTCCATGAAAACATCATCTGAAATATAACCATTTAAAAAAGCATTCTTCACATCTAATTGACATAATTTCCAACCTTTACATGCAGCAATAGCTATGAGTGTCCTGATGGTTGTCATCTTTGCCACAGGACTATAGGTCTCATCATAATCTATACCATAAGTCTGAGCAAAACCCTTCACAACAAGTCTAGCTTTATATCTAGACACACTTCCATCTGCATACCTCTTTGTCTTGTAGACCCACTTGCATCCAATGATCTTCTGGCTATTTGGTTTAGGAACCAACTCCCATGTCTGATTCTCCATCAATGCATCATACTCTTCCTGCATAGCTTTCTTCCAATTCTCCTTACCTTTTGCCTCTTCATATGTTGAAGGGTCTTCATGTGCCTTCATCATATAAGCATAATCTTTAGTAGCCAAAAAAGAAGTGTCATAGCTATACCTTGTAGGTTGCCACTTGTGTCTTGATGACCTTCTGAGTTCTCCACTCCTTGAGGTTTCTGGTTCATCACACTCAAGATCAAATCTTGGCATTTCTTCAACTTCAACCTGCACTTCATTATTCTCCTCTTCATCAAATATCTGAACCTTTGATTTACCTTTCTTTTGGTTCACAACTTCTTCATCACCTGCATTAATATTGATTGTACCTGCATACCAAGTACCTTGCTCATCAAATGTAACACCCTTTGATACAAGGAATTGTTTTGTGGATGGACTCCACAACCTATATCCCATCTGCTTATCATCATAACCAATGAATACATACTTTTCAGCTTTAGGTTCCAATTTGTGCCTTAATTGTGATGGCACATATGCATATGCCAAACATCCAAATACTTTGCAATGGTCTAATGTAGGTCTCTTACCCCACCATGCCTCATACGGTGTCATATCCTGCAAAGCTTTACATGGTAACCTATTAACCAAATAAGTAGCTGTATCTACAACCTCAGCCCACAAGTAATTTGGGCAATTTTTCTCCTTCATCATGGATCTTGCAAACTCAACAAGAGTTCTATTTCTCCTTTCTGCTACACCATTTTGTTGAGGAGAGTATCTGCAAGTAATTTCCCTTTTTATACCTGCATTCCACAAGTAATCACTGAACTCATTAGAGAAATACTCTCCCCCTCCATATGACCTTAGTCTCTTCAACTTATGACCTGCAATTCTCTCTGCATACACATGATAGTGTTTAAATGTATTGAATACCTCTGACTTATCTTTGATCACATAGATAGTGATCCATCTGGTAGCATCATCAACATATCACATAATACCTTGAACCATTGATACTAAAATCTTTTGATAGTCCCCACACATTTGTGTGTACCAATTCAAGCTTCTCTGAATACATAAAACCATGCTTGGAATAAGATTGCTTATGAGCCTTACCTAATTGACATGCCTCACATCTGTATGTCATATATTGACCTGCAACATTAGGCAATCCAAGCACTGAACCATTGTTAACCATATCTTTGATACCTCTTTCATTGAAATGTCCAAGCCTCTTGTTCCAAAGATCTAACTCAGAGATCTTATGCCCTCCATAAGTGAACAAGGCATGACCAACATTACCTTGAATCTTCAATGTGAACAATCTTCCTTCTTTCTTACCTAAAACAATCTGTTTATACCCATTTCTAGGGTCTTCCACAAACACTCCTTCATTAGTGAATCTAACTTCATAACATTTTTCAACAATTTGTCCTACACTTATCAGATTCTTAGGAATTGTAGGAACATACAAGACCTTACTCAAGAGGGTACTTCCATCCTTGGCCTTCACTGATCTAGTTGACTTCACATTGTGCTTTGTATTGTCACCTGTTTGAACTACATGATTAGTTACCTTATTCTCCAAATCAGTCATCAAAGCTATGTTGCCACTCAGGTGATTGCTACACCCTGAGTCAATGTAGAAGACTCTTTGGTCTTCACTTTGCCTTTCACAAGTTGCATTCATTATCAATGTTGAATCCTCCTTCTGATATGAAGCATAATTGTAGTAGGTATTGTTATATTGTTGACTTTGGAATCCTCTACCTGCATTTCTTCCAAAGTAACCTCTACTACCTCTACCTCTAAAATTACCTCTTTGATTTCTGCCACCTCTTCCTCTTGAATTAAAATTCTGATTATATCCACCATTACTCTGAGTATTATGCCACCAATCATTAGCTAAGTGATTTGTCTTACCACAAATCCAGCAACCTTTGACTCCATCTTTATTACTCCTGCCTCTTCCTCTACCTTTGCCACCTCCTCTTCCTCTTAGGAAGTTGGCTTGACTAGTTGTGCCTTCATCTTCATTTGCTTGTTGCTTCCCTTTGCTATTTTTCTTCTTATCCTTTGAATACATTGCATGACCTGTACTCTTGTCACCTTCACCTTTGACATCCTGCTCAAAGTTTAACATATGTCCTAGCAACTGATTTAAGTCAGGAGTAAAATGATCAAGAGATAATTCAGTAGACAAAATGAATGGCTTCCATTTGTCATCACCTCTCAACCTTGTGAGGATTTGCCTTACCAATTTGTCCTCCTCAATATCTTCATCAACTGCTCCTAATGCATCTGCAATGTCCTTCATCCTTGTTACATAGTCTGAGATGGATTGAGAATCCTTCTTCTTGAAAGTGGTAAATTCTGCCCACAAAGATGCCTTCCTTCACTTTGTGGTGTTTTGAAAATGCTCCTCCAAAGCATTCCATATATCACTTGCACTTTCAAGACCTCTAATGTGAGGTAGCAAGTAGTCATTGACTACCATATAGATAATGCTCCTAGCTTGAGCATCTCTCTTCATCCAATTCTTCAAATCTGATAATTCTTCCCTAGTTGGAACACTAGGATCTCAGAACTGAGGCTTTTCTTCTTCACCTGTAATATAAGCTATCAAGTCTTTGCTCATAAGATGAGCTTCCATCCTCATTGACCATGCTGGATAGTTCTCTCTATCCAGCTTCTCTATTTGAAGAGAATCTCCCATCCTTTCTTCACCTGTATATTGAATTTTCAATCTTTATGAGTAATAGATATACCTTTACTTCGAATAATGTTCTTTTGTCTTCCTTGATGTCGTTTGACCTCCTTCTCAAGCTTTGTCCTCAAGCTTTCACCTTTTGAACCTTACGATGTTGAGTTCTTTGCACCTGCAACAGTCGGGATCCTCTTTCCTTCAATTTTGATGCTTCCTGCTCTGATACCACTGATGGAGAGTGTTAATCTCCAAAAGAACAAGCTTCTCTTGTAATTAGAGCACCTCTATAACAAGAGTAACTCAAACCTTCACCAAATTTGGAGGATCAATAATCAATTATGAAGATTTTGAAAAATCTATGGAGGAGATGACTACACAGAAAGTCCGCTGCATATATCTCTCTCATTAACCTGTCAATTGTTAAACTTTTATGAAACTTTGCACAAGGTGTTAGCTACAGCTTGCGCATCTTCTCCAAGTTGAATCACTCCAAAAGATTCAGTATATATTGAGAAATGATCTCAACAAGTTACCTATGTCTAAAACTGCTCTTCAGAGAAGTCGATTTAGACACCTATAAATTTAAACATTTGGTTCTCTCAATCTAGAACCCGTTTATGAAAATGCTTTTAGCCTTAGATAGCTTACCTTCCAACTTAAATATTGAGTGCTTGCTTGCTCAAAACGTTACATTGTGGAAGGAGAGCTGACCAAAACAGTAACATCGAATTTTGTGCCTGTTTCAGGAACCAGTGAACACTTCTTCACATATGAATGTTCCTACACATAATTCTCACAGCCTGTTTACAATTAGGCTCTAAAATTTTAACCATAGACTCATTAAGTATGGAATTAGACATCTACAAAAGGATTCTTGAAATGATCAAGCACAGAAGGAGAATGCTCAGAAACATCGGGCGTAATTTTTCTTCCATTCGTGAAGAAATTTACAACTGAGTGATGAGAGAGACTTAACTCACTTCTAAGATGTCTAATGACTCATACAACTACTAACTTCTCTATTCTCATGCTCTCTCATATTTTCCCCGGCTTTCTACTTGTATATATAGGCAAATATTTACAATATCATGACTATACAAAAGTATAAGTGAACTATCTCTGTATTAATGTACATATGTGTACATCTCTTCATCTTCTGGATGTATTCTTCCTTTATGCTTCACAACTTGAATTTTTCTTCAGTCCTTGACTTCCAAACCTTCATTAAAACTTCAATTGTTGATTGCCCTGCACCAACAGATAGATAGATAGATAGATAGATAGATATATATATAGATAGATAGATAGATAGATAGATAGATAGATAGATAGATAGATAGATAGATAGATAGATAGATAGATAGATAGATAGATAGATAGATAGATAGATAGATAGATAGATAGATAGATAGATAGATAGATAGAAAGATAGATAGAAAGATAGATAGATAGATAGATAGATAGATAGATAGATAGATAGATAGATAGATAGATAGATAGATAGATAGATAGATAGATAGATAGATAGATAGATAGATAGATAGATAGATAGATCGATAGATCGATAGATCGATATATCGATAGATAGATAGATAGATAGATAGATAGATAGATAGATAGATAGATAGATAGATAGATAGATAGATAGATAGATAGATAGATAGATAGATAGATAGATAGATAGATAGATAGATAGATAGATAGATAGATAGATAGATAGATAGATAGATAGATAGATAGATAGATAGATAGATAGATAGATAGATGATAGATAGATGGATGGATGGATGGATGGATGGATGGATGGATGGATGGATGGATGGATGGATAAATGGATGGATAGATAGATAGATAGATAGATAGATAGATAGATAGATAGATAGATAGATAGATAGATAGATAGATAGATAGATAGATAGATAGATAGATAGATAGATAGATAGATAGATAGATAGATAAACAAATCGATGCATAGATAGACACACACACACACACACACACATACACACACAGATAGATAGGTAGGTAGGGAGAGAGGTAGGAAGGTAGGTAGGTAGTTAGGTAGGTAGATAGGTAGGTAGATAGATAGATAGATAGATAGATAGATAGATGGATGGATGGATGGATGGATGGATGGATGGATGGATGGATGGATGGATGGATGGATGGATGGATGGATGGATGGATGGATGGATGGATGGATGGATGGATGGATGGATGGATGGATGGATGGATGGATGGATGGATGGATGGATGGATGGATGGATGGATGGATGGATGGATGGATGGATGGATAGATAGATAGATAGATAGATAGATAGATAGATAGATAGATAGATAGATAGATAGATAGATAGATAGATAGATAGATAGATTGATTGATTGATTGATTGATTGATAGATAGATAGATAGATAGATAGAGAGAGAGATAGATAGATAGAAATATAGATAGATAGATAGATAGATAGATAGATAGATAGATAGATAGATAGATAGAATATAGATAGATACACAAATAGATAGATAGATAGATAGATAGATAGATAGATAGATAGATAGATAGATAGATAGATAGATAGATAGATAGATAGATAGATAGATAGATAGATAGATAGATAGATAGATAGATAGATAGATAGATAGATAGATAGATAGATAGATAGATAGATAGATAGATAGATAGATAGATAGATCATTAGGGAAAAAAATGAACCTTGCATGGGCCTTTTGGATTAAGGAGTGATTAGTGATGGACCAATGAGAGGAGGGTGGTGGACACAGTCTATAGCCTATAAATCACTAGGCTGAAGGGGGATGAGGGGACAGGATTCCTCTATGTTCAGGTTTTTCCTCTAGAGAGAGAAAAGAATCTCGTAACTTACCTGGGCCCGAAAATTCAAAATTTTCACAAAGTTATAAAACTCATCATAACACCATTTAATGGTCCCCCAACCACTTTTTAGGATCAAAAGTGCTATTTTTGGGTTCTAAATCAAAATCCGTGCATGAACTGAAGTGAAAAAAGTGACTTTTTCAAAAATAACTCAAAATGCAACTTTCTCCCTCCAAAACCTCACATTTTCATACCCAGGTCCCAAAAAGTCATCTCTTTCCACTACTTTCTCTCCCTAGCACACCATTGCAGCTCCTGCATCTCCATTTCTTTCTCTGTGCATCATCTTCTTTGAATTCCTACTATCACTTCCATAGCCTCAACTCCAATGGAGAAACCTAAATCTCATAGACGTCCAAAAGATGAGGTTATCGCGATAAAATGTCACAATATCAAGGCTACAGAAGGATTTTGGTTAGGACAAGAGTTCTGCAAAGGTGCATGGGTGTACATGCAACCCTCTGGTGTTGGTCCTCACCGTGTGAGAGATCGTGGAAACTTGGATCTTCATTGGAAAGGGAAGTTATTAGGATTCAAAAAGCTCAAAAATGGTGAAACTGTTGCCATTGTACAACATGTGTTCACAATGTCAACTATGAAATTGGAAAACTCAAACAAAATGAGATATCCTATCAACTGTAAGTATTACTCATTGACTTTTGTCCAAATTTCATAATATACCTAGCTAAGTTGTGTAGTTTTTTGTTGTAGACATATTTCCTTCTACCTTGGTGGAATAACAACCACTTCATAGTCTTACAGGTACTTTCCAAGCATTGCATGCAGATGTTGGGTTGATAGTCTTTCCACAAGCCCATCCTGCTCAGCTATTACGTGAGAGAGTTTTCTTTTACACACATATATATGTTGTACCCTCTTCATCAAATGATTTTGGCAGATTAGAGATGATTAAGGTAGATTCTCTCTTAAAGCTCGAGTGGCCGCAACCTGATGTATGGACGTTAACATCTTTGAAGCATAAGATGGTGATGGACATACACAACTCTTTGAAACTTACAAGAGTTTCAAGATCTATAGGATTACATTGGTGTGTTCCTGTTCATTGTTTTGTACATTTATTTCAGATATTCACAATTCTAGAGACTAAAACAATGTTCATGTTAAAAGATATCACGTATGAGCAGGTAGAGGGTTTGCTAGGTGAAAATTGGGGACTTGTAGAAGGATGCACCAAAGGGGATAGATACATTTGTAAAATTGGTGAAACAGGCATAGGATTTCGATACTTGAAACATCGTATTTCATTGTACATTAGATTCTATTATGATTGTTGGATGTGTAAACTTGGTGAATGGATACCATTACAAAGTTCTGAGGGTTTTTTAATTTCATTTGAAATTAAGATAAATCTACCCAACAACGAAATGGAAGTGATTTCAGTAAATCATCATTGGACTCTTGCCAACGTGAGACAACATCTAGTAATCATGGGATTTGAGGATCTCAAAGTTCAGAATACAAGGGCATAAGGTTAGTAGCATATGGTATTTTTTCTTTTGTTTATACAAATTCTTACATTCAAATTTGTTCATTTAAAGTTTTCTATTTGTCTGCAGATTGGTAAGAGGTTAGAGGATAAAATTAAAGTCCTTCTTGAATGGAGTGTGGATGGAACTCAACTTTCATTGTCATAGCTCAAGAACTATTTGAGTGCTACAGTGTACACACAACCTATGTTCCATTTATAATCCTTCGTCTGCAACAATGTATTTAACATGCAAGACATGTAGCATGTAAAATATTTTGATCTCAATATGATGTACAATTTGCCAAATCTTTGGTTTTTCCAATGGAAATTTATTATAATTTTAAAGTTCTGAGAATTTAGTTTTTCTATTGTGTTGTGGTGTATCTTATTCTAATGATTATGTTCAATCTTTTTTATGAGCGAAAGGTTTTTTTCTGAGAGTTCTATGCATGATTGTTTTATTTGAAGGTATCAGTTTTAGTTTTAAAATGGGTCCCACTCACTTTAAAATTTTGAAACTACTATAAAAGCAACACTTATTCTCTCATTTCTCACTTTTGCAACCAAGAAGAGCTACAATCACTTGCAGAGCACGCACACAAGCTAGCATCACGCGCAATGGATGTCGCATCCTCCAGTACCTTGCAACCCAAACGTCCACGTGAACTCTTCAATGAGTTCTTGGAATCAACTGAGTTCAAAGGTCAAAACCACTTGTATGACCTACTGTCTAGAGTCCCTGATCTAGACAAAACAATTCAACTGAACTCTGATGTGCTCAAGGAAATCATAGAGTTCCTTGAGCACTACATCTTGCGTTTCTCTATAGAAATACCGCCTTATGAGGGTAAATGGGTCCCATGTGACCTTCTACTCTACATACACAGAGGCGATGAAGCCTTCATGAAGCGCCTTAAGCGCTTCATGGCAGTTGCTGAAACTACAAGGCACTTACTAGATGACTCTGTGCCATTAGTAAAAAAACTTAACAAAAAGAAGAGGATGGGTACAAAGTACCTATCCTACATTGCAACAACATATTTCATCATTAATGAGGAGCCCGAACCTAAACCTGTTGAGCTCCCCAACCTTGTCACTGGGGATTTTGTTAAGGAGAAGAATGAGCCTCAAATAGAGGCCATAAATTTTGCCAAAGAAAGCATTACAATCCACCAAGAATTTCCTGGTGGTGTTGAGGATAAACTACGGGCACAATCAAGCATGGAGGAGGCCCCCATTCAAAGCTCAACCCCTCTGAGCCCACATTACCAGAGGTGGAACTTGAATATCTCTCCAGCATTGTTGTGGATGGAGAGGAATTTATTTTGCTTCATGACATTGAGAAGGCATTCGGTCTACGTCTAGATGAATGTTTGAGTATCTTCTCCACAATGTCAGATGTTCCACTTGACAACACATCTGACATACTTGAAAAGAAGTCAATCCCACTTGGGGATTCTGTGGCAGACACCATAGCAATGGTGTGTGCTGATATTTTAAATGATGACAGCAATTCTACTACAGAGGAGGAGTTCAGTGCAGCACGGGAGAGGATAATGAAGCAAAAAATTCCTACATCCCCTGTAGCAGAGCAGAGTGGCATGGCCCACTCTAGCATTGATCTTGATGCCCCTGGAAGAGGGGAGGAAGAAGACAAGCTTCATGATGTAAGTGGTAATTGAATTAAATAAATGGATAATTTAAGTTAACATTGTAAGAGCTTGAATTCTCATTTTTTCTTAACAAGAAGCAATTGAGCTCGACAAGTTTGCAGCAAGATCTGGTGGGGATCGAGCTTCTCGCGGGAGCGGTGCATCCTTGGAAAACTACATCGGAAAGTTGCCAAAGGATGATTTTGTTATCATACACAAAGACTACAGTCCGGATGGGCACTTCATGACTTGGTGCTTGAAGGCCCTTAGCAAGATTTTGTGTTTATGTACAATTACCCAAGGCACTAATTGTGTCATTTTGGTTAGGAAATCCTTAGTTGTAACTACATTAGGACTTAATTTTAGAGGAAAAGTATTAGGGCAAATAGGTATCACCATGGGTCTTGGAATGCAAGACCCCCATGTAATATCAAGATTTGTATTGACTTACCAGCTGCCTCAATCTCTTCAAAGGAGAAAGAAAGTTGTAGAGAAATTGAAGGCAGCTGAGAAATGATGTAATGTCTTTGATAATACAAACTTTTTTTTTCATCATTTGTCTAGTCCTGTATATGAATGTGCTAAAAAATTGAACTTATCTTCTCTCCACGAATCGTATTTAATTTGAAGTCTTTGTATTGTCCTTTGGTGCTTTGTATTGTTATATGCATAAAAAAGGCCAAAAAATCCCCAGCCACAGAAACGCGAGAAACAGCCCTGCAAAAAATTTGCAGGGTTGTTTCCCGCATTTCTGTGGCTGGGGCTTTCTTGGCCTTATCTGGTGTTTTTAGGTGCTACAAAACATAGGAAAGTATCTAATTCTAGATTTTCACTTGGTTTTGGTAGAATCAAGACCAAAGGTTACCAGTAGGGTATAACCTCAGCTTTAACTAGACCAAAGATCTCATCGATACCTTTTATGCATACAATGATTACCTGTAGTGTATAACCTCTTAATTACTAGACCATTACATCTCTACCATACCTTTTATGCTTACACAAGACCAAATAATGCAAAAAAAACCCCAGCCACAGAAACGCGGGATTCAGCCTTGCAAAATTTTTGCAGGGTTGAATCCCGCGTTTCTGTGGCTGGGGGTTTTTTGGTATGAAAAGGACATGTGGAACATCAATAGGTAGAAAAGGAACATATCTAGTCACAAAACAATAGGCAAGTGCATGCATGTTTAACTGAATCCATATATAACTGACTGAAAGAGAGAGAGAATGAGAGAAAAAAAAGAGACAAAGAATATAGGTTAAAACAAAATTTTCTATTATCCATTGTATTACATCGCAAAGTAGGCCTATCATAGGGTATAATATACACATCATGGGTTATTTCCTCTAATTCTTCTTGCTAGCTGAATTTCCTTCGGTTGTATGGTTACTCTCTTGGCATGGATAGCACAGAGGTTAGAGTCCTCAAGCATGGAGATGAGGTAGGCCTCAGCTGCCTCTTGAAGTGCTTCAAGTGCTATCCCTTGTATTCGTAGCTTAGTAGTTCCTCTTTCACTACCCTTGCAAAAGCTCTTCATGGTATGAGTAGTTCAATGGACTTTTGGTAGTGTCGTATCTCTGCAAAAGCCCTGCAGTGCTTCCTTCGTCTTTGTGGAGCTCTTGTGTTGGGAGGTATGTTTGGCTGGCGTTGAGGTCGACGTCGTGGTTGATAGGTTTTTTTCTCTGATGTACACGATGTGAGGGCCCAACTTCATCTTGCACATTTTGTTGTTGATGTGGTTGTTGACTTTGCTCTCTTTCGTCCTCTGTTGGTATTTGCCCTTGTCCTTGTGGAAGTGTCTTACCTCCATGTGTCACCCTATGGCTCGTTGGAATTTGCATATCATTCCATGGTGGTTGATTGCTGCTTTCCTCGTTCAGGGATGACTCTTCTTCGCTCTCTGGTACACTCCTTCTGATCAACTTCTGTTTGGGTCTTAACTTGATGGGTATCCTTGTTGGTGGCTCATCATGTGAAATGGACTCTGATCGTCCTGGAGTGAAATACTCCTGTCTATTGGAAACTTCATTTTCTCGCACTGAATTGCTCCCAGGTGGTGTGCCATCGTGTGACACAGGCACAAATGTGCTCTGGGAACCACTTCGAGGTCTTTGGGGGGGCTGGAACCATGGTGGGCGTTGTGTCCCTAGATGAGGGCTAGGAAAGAAGACGTGATCTTTCCTTGCAGTTTGCTTGGTGCGTGCCATTATCTTGAGTTGCAAAAAGTGTGAAATGAAGTGAGTTCTCTCTATTTATAGAGTTTTTTTAAAAAACTGTTTGTTCACACTAGTATGGAGAAAACCTGTTTAAAAACATACAGAATATTATTAAATAATAACACATTGAAACCAAGATTACAATAATCATAGATATTACCACATAATGGGAAATAACGAATTCACTTTACTTCCAAGCTGAGCCTTCTCGTTGTCTCCTTGCACGCCACTGAGCATGATGAAGAGGACCTAACGATGACTTCCATTTCTCACTGGCAATGTTGTGTTGCATCGTTCTTGCAAGTTTTGCCAATTTTGAATCCCTAAGTCATTCCACAAAAAACTTTCTCGAGAATGTAGTGTGGTAAAACCAATTAAACATCTCCTCCATGTAGTTTGATTGCATTGGGCCACCACCATGTCAGGTGTTTTTGAAGTAGACACCCCTCGCTTTGTAGTGTGACTTTTCCATTCCTTGGGTACTGAAAATCTCTAATGACCCATATCGATGCATGAAAAAAGCTCCATGTGCAAACAAAATATGCTAAAAATTGTTAAGTACATTGGAAAAAGGTAAGTGCAATGAACACTTGTACAAGAAGATTACACTTACAATGTAGTGTGTTATATTGCTCTCTCCCCAAGATTGAATGAAACACTTGGTGAACTCCACTAATGTTTCTTGAAACATTGACGTTGAATAGCACTAGACCTAGTTAGACCCATTAAGCCTACCAACTTATCAAAGCTCGACCAAACTTTCTTTCTCTTATTACAAAGATCACCTTGAGAGTCATTGTCTGTTGTGATCATGCATAGGTCTTTCCACAGCTCATAACGTTCATTATTTTGAGTGCTAGTACCTCTTCTAAAAAAATGTCTTGCTTTATTCCCTGGCATTGACACTTGTTGCAAGCTATCTTGAGATTCTCCAACTTTCTTAACAACTAGGGTTACATTTCCACCATGACAACCAATTGAATTAAGAAGTTCCTCCAATTTCTTTATAGCTTGAATAGATTTATCAACTGGCTTCATGGCAAATGCGTATTCTATATGGAGCTTTAATAGTCTATCAAAAATTCTCATGAAGGCATGCAAGGTGCAAAAGTGGACATTGACTAAAGGGAATGGAATAATGGGATTCCAATCCTTATCTGACATGTCACGATTAGGTGTACCTAACATGGGACACCTCATTAAAGGTATATCCCATTCAACAGATGGAGTTGCATCTGTGTCATCAACTAAATCATCTATGTTGTTTTGTTTTGTCTTTGTTCGTTTATAACCTCGTGTGCAATATGGACAAGGATAGAGAGTAGATGCACCTTGTTTGCACCCTAACATGCATTTGATAGTCTTTAGTCTCCACCTAAGTGCCACTGTACTTCAAAATCACCAAGGCTTTCTACAGTGATTTTGGCACCATGAATTTGAGAAGTTATCACCTCTGTGATCCATGGGGTCCTACTGAAAATCCATGTAAGAACATCATTGGATTCTTTAGGTACTTCAATAGCACCTAACCACCATATATCTTTCTCAGATTGGACACTATATGTAAAGTGATGGGTAGATTCTTCACGATCATCAATAATAGCATGGGCCATATCTTCGTTCATGAGTGTCACACTAAGTCTCTCCATACGGCGTCCCTTTATAATTTGACATTCGTCTAGCTTCAATACAAACTTGAGTTTGGAACCACAATCTACATCAAATAACAAACATTATATTATTAAAAATACTATGAATATCATTATCAAAACAATGGATATACCTTGAAGTGTGGATTTGTAAAATTTAACCATTTCCTTTTGAAGCCTCTCCAAATTGACAAATATGTTGTTGTACTTTGTGTAGATGAATCCCTTTCTAGATGTGTTTTTCAACTCTTTCTTTGATGTAGATGAATGATAAATGGATGCAGGCATAACATCTTCTATATGTAGGTAATTGCCAAGAGTATTGGCTACATCCTCATTGGTCATCTTCTTCTTCAGAGATACCTTGTAAGGGCATGGAAAAATGCTCTGGAAAATACCTTTGTTTTGTAGAGCCTGCTTCAAAAGATTGTACAATGCAGTGTACGCTCTAGTACTAACACCTGCTTCATCACATACCATCTGTACCTCACTAGGACTAATAATATCTTCTAAGGTGCCTGCAAAATCTTTAATCACTTGGGTTTTGATGTGATTTCCTATTGGTGAATCCAAAATCATAAGCACATGTTTGTTGCTAAGACAAGAATTCAGAAACTTCAATTGATCCTCCATTGTTGAGGAAGCACTCGCATCTTCAACAAATGACCTGCTGTTGAAGCTCAAGGTCAAGCACGGGCATAAAAGCACATCAAGGAAGTGGAGACACAAGAAGGAGCAAGTATGGAGCTCCAAGAAGCACCTGTCAAATTTTCAGAAGAAATCCCTATAAAAATATGATTTTTATCACTAAAAATCATTGTAAATACCATTTTCTATTTTTACAACTCCATTTTGTTCAAGCCAAGGAGTCCTTGAGGTTGAGGAGTATTAGATGTATCATACTACCAATTTTCATAATTTTTAGATTCCGTTTGAGCCCCCAAATAAGCCCGAGAACCTAATTTTTAACTAGGCCGGACACTAGGTCTGGACAGGGCCAAAGCCACTCAAAAACTATAAAAAGGGCTGGAGAGCTCATTTTTGGGGTAGCTTGTTGTAGATTTCAGCTTTGTAAGAGATTTCTTTTGTAATCGAAGCTTTCCATTGTTCCACTCTTTGCTCTTACCTTGTGCGCGTGTGTGTGTATGTGTGTGCATGCTTGTGTGCTTTCACTCATGCACTTGTGCACTTCACTTGCTCTTGGTCTTCATACCGGTCCTCACGTCTCCACGGATTGACATTTATGAGGTGGAGCTCCTCACGTTGGTACTCACCATTGTGCTAGAGTGACACCAAATTTGGCGCCGTTGCCGGGGAGAGAGCTTGGAGGACGAGCGTGTGACGGTAAGGCGTAGAGTAGCGACGTTGGAAGTTGAAAAAATCATCATTTTCAGTTCAGTTTTTGAGTTTTCCTTCTTCTTCATCTTCATCATCATCACCATCTCCACCCACCTTCATCTTCTCAGTTTTTTCCATTTTTTAGAGTACATTCACCTTGCTTTTTACTTGTGGTTGTGAACAATAAGCTTAGAGGGGGGTGCGGAACTGAATCGCTGAAGAAACACTCTTGAAACACTCTCTAAATACCAAGAATCCGAGCGGCCATTTTTGTGAAGTGATAAAACCTGCGCCAAGTATCGTGAGTGCAATATCGCGGGTTTGAAGGAAGATTTGGCACCTACAGACACATAGGAGTGACAAGGAGGACACAAGGTACTCATATTTGCAAAAAGTTTTGAATTTGGACTCCAAAAAATCCAAGTATCGTGTTTCTCCCCTGGTTGAGGTATCGCGATACCTGACAAGTATCGTGATCTCGTGTGGTTGAGTATCGCGATACTTCACAAGTATCGAGTATCGTGAGATCCCTGATAGCGATACTTCACAAGTATCGAGTATCGTGAGATCCCTGATCGCGATACTTCACAAGTATCGAGTATCGTGAGATCCCTGATCGCGATACTTCACAAGTATCGAGTATTGTGAGATCCTTGATCGCGATACTTCACAAGTATCGAGTATCGTGAGATCCCTGATCGCGATACTTCACAAGTATCGAGCATCGTGAGATCCCTGATCGCGATACTTCACAAGTATCGAGTATCATGAGATCCTTGATCGTGATACTTACCAAGTATCGAGTATCGTGTTCCTACAAGTATCGAGTATCGCCTTCTGTCAGATATCATTTATCGAGAGTTTGTTCCCCGCAATATCTGCTGAGTATCGAGTATCGTGGACATCAAGTATCGCGATATTTCCCAAGTATCGTGTGTCGTGACATCCCAGATATCGTGTATTGTGGCAAGGCAAGTATCGTGTATCGTCTACTTCCAAGTATCGCGATACTTGATAAGTATCGTGTATCGCCTGTTTTGAAGCATTTCCTGAGAGGCCCTGTTTCCCTGTTTTAACCTCCAGAACCCTGAACTGGCATAACTTTCTCATACGAAATCCGTTCGGAGTGATCTTTGGTTTGTTGGAAAGCTCGTGGGGATAGGGTATTTTTAAGTTGACCCTTAGGTTGGACTAGGAAGCAAGGGTTTCCACAAGATTTTGAGCAGTTCAAAGGATTATTGTGGACTTGTAGACAAGGCTTATGAACCTAAGCTCAAGTTGATACTTAGGAAGAGATAGATAAAGTACCATATCACTTGAAACTAAGATCAACCACACAATCAAGTCAGGGACTCACAACTCAGGGGTTAACACTATGTACTGAGTTCATAGACAAGTGAGTCAAAAATGTCACTTAACTGGGAGAGACTCTTGGTTTTTGAAGACATGCATAGTTCCGTACCTAGGGAAGGTTTTATGTCTAGAGTGGAAGGCGAATATCGAATGTCTCTTCAATACGTATCCACTAACCTGCAAGGAATACCCATCTACCTTGATGGTCTACAAAGGACAGTAGCAAGAATGATAAACACCACAGAATCTGAAATAATTCCAAGACCGGCTGTCAAGTATGAAATGGAGTTTATAGGGACAAGATGGGCCAGATATATGTAGTAACTGAAAATCCTGATCAGATTAATGAAAGAGGAGAGTTAGCTTGAGATCAGGCAACTACTTCACAAAACCCATTTGAGACTCAACAAAGAACAGAAAATGTGTTGTTAGGACAAACGAGCCAAGGTAGTATACCCAATGGGCCATATGAGCAATTCACCACACGAGGAATTAACCCCCATGGCCACACTAGCCAGGGAATGGGAAATATGAATAGACCTGCCTTTAGGACAGAACCACCCCAAGGTGTCCCCATCATAACTCAATCCCTAGAGCCCAGCAAAATACTAAGACCAATCCAATTGGCCAAATGTATGTGAAATCGTTACGATGGCACAGGAGAGCCGTATGACCACATTGCAGAATTCAAGCAAGTATTGCGAGCGGAGCAAGTAAATGACTTTTTCATGCAATATGAATCCTTTGGGCTAACCCTCACAGGAATAGCCTTGACCTGGTTTCAATCCTTGGATCCAAGTTGCTTTGAACATATTGAAAAATTCTTCCAAGAACTTATTTGGGAATTCACTAAGCAAGGGATTAAGCACAATTCGTCATCTTTACTACATAGTTTCAAACAAGCTCCTAATGAGACAGTAAAAAATGCAGCACGAAGATTTAAGCAATGCGTAGCCCGATGCCCTGTGACAGAGAGACCTTCTCAGCAAAAAATGAAATCTTTATTTTTAGAAGGTCTAACCAACGGAACATTGAGAATGTTAGTATACATAAAACGGCTGCAAACTCTGAGTGAGTGTCTTCAGGAGTGCATAGATTTGGAAGACAACTTAGCAGAGGACCTCAAAATCACACAAGACCGTACCAAATCCGAGGATATGATAAGCAATGAAACTTCTAGTTCGGGTTATGTGGAGGAAGTGACATAGTTAGTGGCCAAGAAATTAGGGGTACAATGACAAATGAACTACCAGAACTCTTCCTTGAGAGTGCCAATGTTAGGAAGTTCACACTTTGCGGTGGTGATCATCCATCTCATGTTTGCACCGGAGAAGCATTAGGGTTATCACAACCTTACCCTTACAGTAGACAAGCAACTCAAGAGCCTAACATGTACTCTTATGATGAGCAGAAGTACATCAACTACAACACCGAAAACTATCCAATGAATAGACAACCACGACCATTTGTACCACCCCAATGTAGACCATATGGGTACCCTCCGGCAGAACAAGGCAGAGGAGTTCCTAGGTGTAACCCATGTCCAGGACCACCAAGTGTCCCTAGACTGTACGAACATGAAGGATGTAGCCAACCTCAACCTATGCCAAGACAACAATCACCCCACCCACTAGCTCCGACACAAGGGCAAAACATCACGATACAAGTTGTTTGTCTAGAGTGTGGCAAAGAACAACTCCTGAGAGATTGCCCCGGACATCCCGCTAGTGCACCAAAGGTTACACCCATTAATGTAGTAGGCCTAGCAAGGGATTCAAGTTCTAGTAGTGATAATGTGACTCCCATACATGCAGTAACCAGGGCACAAGCCTTACAAAAAGCTAAACTAGCTGAGCAATCAGAGCCAAGTGAATCAGGAGAGCCTAGTAGGAGAAGAACAAGGACATGGAAGGATACTAGAGAAAAGGTCAATCGTAAGTGGACCAAAAAGTTATCCGAACTAGAAGAAAGCCTGAAAGATGCGAAAACGAAAATAGAAGATATTGCCTCTCAAAGCCCCTCGCAGATCAAGATTCCATCCACCCCACCTCTTCCCCACCCACCAATCACTGTAGGTAAACCACAACCAGGATCTGTTCTTGCAGATCCCACCCCAGAGGACTTGGACATGTTGTTCAAGGCATACCAGGCTTGACTTTAAGAAGGGCCAACACCTGCAAACTTAGACAAGAGCTACCCTAGAGCAGATTTAGAGATTGAATGAACAAAAATGTGCATTAAAATAGTGGAACTAGCTCAAGCTATGTTCGAGGCCAATCAATCATTCAATCAGATGAATACTATTACACCGGGTTTGCACTTCCAGGGCTTACTAGATAGATTAGAGTAGTTGGTAAGTAAACCGCAAGTTTCTTTACCTCCACAGGCTCAACTAAATATTGAAAGAGAAAGCTCATCACCAAAGAAAGTCTATGTTCCTGACTCCATAGATGATGGAGAACCTCTTTCAATTCAACAGCACACTCAAAAGTTCTTACGAGAAATACAAGAAGAGAAATGGGCCAAGGAGAAGGATGTTCCCCCTCCTATTCTTGAGATTGATGACCTTCATGATCAATTTCCACAAGACATCCCATCTATTTATGGAGACCAAACAGAGCAACAAGAAGTTGAACGATTAGATTTTGAATCTAATTCTTTACATGAGTTGCCACAATTCACAGGCCCATGGGAACCTGAATCTCTCCAGATTAGAGCTCCCACAATAGTGATCAGAAATGAAGACTTGGTGATTTCAAGAAACACTGACGTCGTGAAGAACACTAAGATTCAGTGTCATCTCACGGTAGAGGAGCTGCTCAAAGCAAAACCTGAGCAATGGAATCATGTGAAGTATCAAGTTCCCGAACTTGATTCCAAAATGCCAAAAGCAGGCTCTAAAGAGAAAGTTCCAGAGATACCTCTTGATAAAATAGGGGACATGTGTGAGGGTGACGAAGGTAATACTTATCTTCCAATCACCTACCAAGGTTACACAACCAAAGCAATCATAGATTCAGGTGCTGGTGCTACTATTGCAACCACCTCCTTGTGGAAGCGATGGGGCAAGCCCACATTAAGACCAACTAGAATGAAGCTTCAAATGGCTGATGGCCATGTGGAAAGACCTCTAGGATTGCTCGAAGGGATAACTCTAACCACCTGTGGTGTAGAGTTTGAACACACATTTGCTATATGTGACTTTGAAAAAAATAATGTCTACGAGATGATTCTAGGAAGGCCCTTCCTACGACAACTGCAAATAGTACAGGATTGGGGAACCAATTCCTTGTACTTGCAACACTCAGGGGTCACAACCAAGGTCAATTTGAAGGATTACTCCTTCAGAGATGTACCACCCCTACAGTGGAATCCTATCCACAAGGAGCAAGAAGATTCAATCTCTCTGCATTCTAAAAGTTCATCAGATACATCCTGGATGCATGAAGATACTCATTTGTGGATGTGCAAGGTCGCAAAGGAAGAGGAAAAACGCTTAAAGGCAAGAGAAAAAGGAACTTCTCAAGGAGACAGACCAGTTCGAGACCCAGCCTATACGCCGATGATATTTCCAGATGAGGAATTTGAGCCTCATGGTTGGGCAGAAATCCTAGCCACCATGGACATTGCTATCAATGAAGAACAAATGGACACCTCATTGTGATGAGGAGGGATGTGATATTTCAGTGTTCATGTGTCAACCCTTGCTAGAAGAATGTGACCCTAGTGAATTCATAAAAGAAGAAGAGAACGATGATGATCTAGAGTCCATTGTGATGGATAGCTGCTTTATTTCAGAGGAGCACTATCTAGAAGACATAGAAGTATTTACACAAAAAGAAGAAAACCCTCTCACAAGCATCAAAACGGTAAATTCAAAGGATGGGAGTGAAGGTAGTCAAAAGAAAAAGAAACGAAAAGTAGTGAAACAAGGAGAGGAGGAGCAATTATTTGAAGTACCAGAAAATTTCAAGAAATATGAAGTGGAAGACCGAAAAATTTTGGTACAAATGCCTAAGAGAGAGGCCACAATAGGAGAAGCATATGATAATAAAGAAAAGACCAAAAAAATCATAGTCACCATCGAAGAGAATGAAGAGAAAGGTACATACATAGGAGATGATCTAAGTAAAGAAGAGGAAGTAGAGTTGGTAGCGTTATTAAGGGAATACAGGGACGTGTTTGCATGGCACTATAGAGACTTGAAGGGCGTAGATCCGAAAATTTGTTCTCATACGATCCCCATGATAGCAGATGTCAAGCCCACCAAACATAAGCCCTACACATATAATGACACTTATGCCGCCAAAATAAAAGAAGAAATTGATAGATTGATTGAAGCTGGGTTCATCTATGAGATTGAGCATACTGAATGGGTGTCTCCCATTGTAGTGGTGCCCAAGAAGAATGGAAAGCTACGTGTGTGTATTAACCTTAAAAAAGTTAATGCCGCCACGATAAGAGATAGTTATCCGCTTCCAATCACTGAACATTTATTGGAGCATGTTGCAGGCAAGGAAGTTTATAGCTTCCTTGATGGATTTTCAGGTTACAATCAAGTAGCCATTGCCCTAGAAGATCAACATAAAACAGCTTTTGCCACAGAGTGGGGGATCTTTGCATTTCGTGTGATGCCATTTGGGCTCACCAATGCACCTACAACATTCCAAAGGCTTATGTGTCATGTCTTCAAAGAGTTCTTGCGAAAGAGCTTAGAAGTATATGTGGATGATTTATGTGCTCATTCCCAAGAGCGTAGATATCACATTCCTGAGCTCAGACAGATCTTCAACAAGTGTAGAGAATATCGAGTATGTCTGAACCCAGAAAAGTGTGTGTTCATGGTACGTCAAGGTAAAATCTTAGGTCATATTGTTTCTAAGAATGGAATATCGACAGATGAGGACAAGGTAAAAGCCATAGCAGAGTTGTCGCGGCCAAGGAATGTTAAAGAGGTACAAGCCTTCATGGGCCATTGTGGATATTACCGCAGGTTCATTCACATGTATGCAATCATAGCTAAACCTCTTTATGCCTTGTTGCAAAGAAAAACAGAACCAAAGCCTTTGGATAAACAAGAACAATCAAAACAAACTCAAGACCAAACACGAGAACATGAACAAAAACAAGACCCTGAGCAAAAACAAAAGAAACCAAAGAGAAAACCTAAAGCCATCTTGATTTCAGAAATTGAGAGAAAAATAGATCCTATGGAGATTTTAGATGACATTTTGCTTAAGAGTCAAGTGACTATGTCTTTAGAACAAGTTTTCTCTATTGCAAAGCCTGTTTTTAAAGATAACTTTATCGGCCTAATTAAAAGGAAGAGGTTTCCACTTAATCTAGATACTGAGATGCAAGATTCTCTAGATCAAGATCAAGCTATGAATGAAGCCTTAAACTTTGATGAATCTGATGAAGAGGACTTTGATGATGATGAAGTAAATGTTAATAAAAATTTCATAGGACCTATTCAACCTGACCATGAAAATCATGAAAACAATCCTGAAAGGCACTTTAAAAGAGCATTTTGGTCTAGAGGTACATCAGAGATGCATGTTAAAATAGGAAATGATAAGAACACTATCACTGTAAATGCATTAGTAGATTCCGGCTCTGAAATCACTGTGATTTCAAGAGAAGTCTATGATAAGTTTCGATGGCCCATAGATAAAGATTGTGGATGGCGTATGAGAACTGCAGATAATGGTGTAGGTACCCTGTATGGAGCTTGTGCTAGTGTGCCCATATCCATAGGAGGAATCACAGAAGAGTTTCACTTTTTTATTCAAGATAATTGCTCCTATGAAGCTCTCTTAGGTCAACCCTTTATTTGTGAGAGTCGTATGGAAACTAAAGCCATGGATGATGGGTCTACCTATGCTAGATTTAAGTCTAAGGATGGAATGCAATCACTTCAAGTCATGACAGTAGGAGTGAATCATTCTAGGAATCGATTGTCAATTAGAAAGAAACCTATTGTTACTCTGGGTCATGAGCATGCTTGTAGTGATTGTGCACCTCGATTCATGTTTGGAGCTACATATGATCAAAATTTCGGATAGAATCCATTGTTGAGCGGGACAACAGTGGATATTGGTTTGACATCTCGCATCCAACCAACATGTACAATAGTTTGTCACTTTGTTTTCCACATTCTAGATTAGATTTTCTTCATAAGAGTCAATTGTCCAAGTCTTTTATCCAAAAAACCCAAAAAAATTATAAAAACAACAAAATCATGGAACATGATGAGAACATTGAGCATGTGATTGAAACATCTCATTGTTTCTCTACTCTTGAGGAGTTAGAGTTATGTCTTCAACAAAATTCTAATTCCCATATTATTCTTCTTTCTTCCCTTGATGAGTATGCTCTAATCCAAGAGTATGCTCTCAATGTTGACAAGTGCTCGAAATTTAACCAAACACATGATGCCTTAGTTGAAACAAAGTACAAAACTGCAGATAAAAAAATCAAACCCATAGCTCAACCATTACCTCAAGGAAGTAATGAAAAAATTATTGATGTGAAAAATGATCCAATTCTTCGGGATAAGAAAAACATAGGACATACATTCACGGATGAGACAATCAAACAGGTGAAAATTGGTAGAGATGATGACTTTCTTTTGCCAACAGAGAGAGATAAATTTGAGAGAGTCATACGTAGCCATGGAAAAGCCTTTACTATGTATCCTCATGAGATTGGTTGTGTAGATCCTAAGCTAGTTGCACCCATGATAATCTTTACTATTCCACATATTCCATGGAATCTTCGTCCTATACCTGTTCCAAAGGCTCACTTACCTGAGCTAATGAAACTACTTAAGGAGAAGATAAACATGAGAATTTTAGAGCCATCTTTTGCACCTTACTCAAACAGATGGTTCACTGTGCCTAAAAAGAATGGGAAACTACGTTTTATTCAAGATCTCCAACCCGTCAATAAAGTCACCATAAGGAATGTAGGAACAGGACCCATTTTAGGTGAGTTTGCTGAATCATTTTCAGGACATTCTATCTATTCAATGGGTGATTTATATTCTGGATATGACCAATTCCAGTTAGCAATTGACAGTCGTGACATAACCACAATGAAAACTCCTTTAGGCTTAGTGCGAATGTGTACTTTACCTCAAGGAGCGACTAATTCTGTGGCTCATATGATGAGTGCTATGAATATGGTCTTACATGATTTTATCCCTCATATAACTATGCCATTCATTGATGATATTCCAATTAAAGGGAGTGAGGAACGTGTAAAGGACATTACTTTAGATTCATCTGGATGTCGTAAATTTGTTCTTGACCATATCTCTGATTGTGAAAGAATATTTCAACGATTTGAAGAGGTAGGTCTCACATTTTCCATAGAGAAATCTGTTTTTGGTGTCAACGAGGTGCTTATTGTTGGACATTTATGTGGCCATTATGGTCGAAAGCCATACCCACAAAAAGTTGATGCCATTAGCAAGATTTCTGAAACATGTAACAACGTGAGTGAGGTACGTAGATTTCTTGGTGCTTGCATCTTTTATGTTATTTGGATCCCACACTTTGCTCATGTTGCTGATTGTCTTTATGACTTGTTGAGGAAGAAACGAAAATTTATTTGGACTGACAAACACACTCAAGCTATGCATAAATTGAAGAAATTATTGCTTGAAGCTCCCATCCTTAAGCGTGTAGACTATTCTGCTAACAAACCTATTATATTGACTGTTGATACTAGTTCTATTGGTATAGGTTGGGTCATAAGTCAAGATGATAGTGAAGGGAATAGATATGCAATTAGGTTTGGTGCCAAAATTCTACATGAAACACAACGAAAATATCCACAAATCAAACGAGAACTATGGGGTATGGTAACAGCTTTGAAAACAGACAAAGAATATTTCATTGGTGCAAATGTCAAAGTTGAGACTGATTGTTTGCCTCTCATTGGAATGATAGCCAATTGTTCATCTCCTGATATAGCCATGCTTAGATGGATCTCATATATTAAGTTCATAAATCCTGAGTTAGTTCATATTTCAGGTAAGTCAAACTCAGTTGCTGATATGTTATCGAGAGCTAGATTTGATGATGATCTTGAAAGTGATCTAATAAAGAATGTGAGTTTAGTTGACTATGTCCCACATATATATGAGTATGAGAAATTTCATGAGTCTGAGTACGAAGATGAATGGAGAGACATAGGAAAGTATCTCAGTACACTACAACCATTACCTAGCTGGACTACGAATAGATTCCGTAACATTAGGAAACGAGCTTATAACTTTTTCCTATGTAATGGTTATCTTTTGAGACATGCTAAGGGTAAGGTTAAGAATTCACAACGAGTCCTAGGAAAACGAGGTCTTCAATTGCAAGTAATGAAGGAAATGCATGAGACATTATGGGCCGGTCATAAAGGATTTTTTGGAACATATGAAAAAATTAGAAGAACCTATTATTGGCCTAGGATGTATGTTGACATTAGTAGCTATGTTTCTACATGTTCTACTTGTCAACTTCATTCATCAGTCAAACATAGAGATCCGTTGCATCCTACTTATCCACCTTGTATTCACTACAAGTGGGTAGTAGATCTTGTAACTATGCCTAAAGGTATCGACAAAATGCGTTACATTGTACTTGCAAGAGAAGACTTAACTAATCATGTAGAGGGACGTGCACTACGATCGAAGACCACTTACAATGTTTGCAAATTCTTGCTTGAAGATGTCATAAGTCGCTTTGGGTACATAGAGAAAGTAGTTGCCGATCGTGGAGAGTTAAATGCGAGAGAAGCTAAAGAGTTCTTTGAGCGTCACGGTATTCGTTTGTCTCTCACTACTGCATATAACCCAGAGGCCAATGGTAAAATAGAGAGAGGGCATCCACCTATTGTGAAAGCCATATCTAAAGCATGTAATGGTGACATCAAACAATGGCCTAAATTCTTACCTTTTGCACTTTGGGCAGATAGAATGACATGCACACGTACTACTGGATATATGCCTGCTCAACTCATGTACTGTCAAAAACCATTGTTTCCAATTCAGTCTCATATTTCTACATGGTCAAATTTGCCTTGGTCTGAAAACATGTCTACTAATGATTTTTTGAGTTTGCGTATTAAACAGTTAGAACAAGGTAAATTAAGACTTGATGATACTGTTGAAAAATTAAGAGAATCTAGAATGAAGAACAAGCATTATTTTGATAAAACTCATCGATTGCGTCCTAAGCCAATTGAAGTAGGAGATTGGGTGCTCATTTATGATAGTACATTCGACTCTCAATATGATGCACGCAAAAAACTCACTCAACGGTGGTTTGGGCCATACATAGTATCAAAAGTCAACAACAATGGTACGTATGCTCTTTGTGAATTAAATGGTGTTGCACTAAAAACTTTAATTGCAGGTAAAAGGATAAAGTTATTCAAGAAGCGTGATAATGACGAGTACATTTTGCATGAGGACATTGAAGAAGATGACAACAATGAGGCCGATTCATAAACAGGAGTATCCATGTTATTAAAAATAAAATTAAAAAAAAATAATAATTAATTTTCAAGTTCATGTTGCTTTGTTTTTTTTTCAAGTTCATTCTATTTTTTTTCCATGCTTGTTTCATGCATGTTTTTTTCAGTCTTTGCATTGCATTGCATATCCACATCACTTGAGTAAAAAAAAAGGCAAATGATGATTTCTCTACTTGTGTAAAATTATATGTTAAGTAGTAACTTATCTACTAAGAAATTGATTATAATCTAGGATTGTGGAAAGATAGGGCATGTAGATTTGGAGGTTTATTTTGGTGACAAGACTTTCATATATAAACATGCATATGTATCCTGTATCGAAAGCATAATTGTTGAAATCCTAGCTCCTGCTATTGCATGTTTCTACATCTTAGTCCACCTCACAGCACTTGTATCGGAGTTTAAACGACTGTTCTCCGTCATCAAAAATGGTTGTACCTTGTATCGGGGTTTAATTTTTCCTCGTCAAAAAAAAAAAAAAAAGCTACATGTTACCAAGAAGTTTACACTTTCTTCCACCCCAAAAAAGTGATCGTAACCATAAAGTTGCCGAATCATCATCATCATCGAAAAAAAAAAAAAGAGCAAGCCAAAGGAGGATAAAGAGGCATAGTAGAATAAATCACAGGCTATATAAGCAGATTTATGCATTAGTGGAGTTTAGTTAGATTTCCTTGCATGTTATTAGAGAAAGAGCATATTCATATTTATGTAGGAAAGGAGTTTATCTAAAATAAGCTAAAGATGAAAGATGTCTCTTGAAAATCTTAAATCTTTGTTTATAATCATATTTAAGGTAGATTGCTTTATGAAAAAGGTACAAAATTTTCTTCAAGATGAGAGGAACTGATGCTTAAAACGACTCAATACATCCACTTCCACTTCATATTGATGCTTGTTTTTTTTCTTTCTTGTTGCCAATGTTGCTTGTTCATTTGCATACATGTTGCCCATTTGTTCATGTATATTCATGTTGCCTGTTTCAATTCTTTCTTTCATGCAAATTTTGCTTCATGTCACGTTACCTACTTATTCATGCATATAATCAATTTTCCTTCCATGTTTCTTATGTTGCCTATAAAAGAATTTGATGCCTGGAACATTTTGTTTTTCACAGATGCTAGAGTGGCGCTTCCAGAGGAATCGCAGGTTTAGTGGGGGCGAATGTCGTCGAGATTTTCTCTCCTCTCTCACTTGTGAAGGCCTACAAAAAACATATTTGGTGAAGGTAGCGAGAATTCCCCGAGAAGTCCAGGATGCATCAAGGATGTCAAAGGAAGGTCACATACAAAGTTTCAAAGAAATCAAGAAAGTCCATGGTAGCGGTCAAAGCTGGTCAAAGCTGGTCAAAGTTGGGAAATTAGGGCAAAAATTTCATTGTCACCAAATTAGATGAAAATCCATATACTTGTAAAGATTGTCAAAGCAATCTATAGCCCAAATTTCAGCAGAAAATGGATTTTGTAGCACATTGATATGCTATGTTCATTTTGTAAAAATGTATTTTTTCTAGTTTGACCCTACAAATTCTTGTATAGAAATTTATGTTAGCCATATGGTTTGGCATGTATAAAGATCATATGTGGCTACATATTTGTACAAATTTTCAAGGCTATCAGAGCTTCCTAGAGACCTTAATGCCACCTTGCAAGCTTCCAAATGTAGTCAAACTTGTACAAGGGAGATTCAGATGGGAGTTTTTTCTGCATATTCCTGAAGGAGATCTTTGGAAACATAGTCCTACAAAGTTTCATCTTCATCAAAGCCTATTTGGAGGGTCAAAGAGTACAAAGTCCAGTTTTCAGGATCACCGCAGTTTTCTAGTTTAAGCAAATTGAAGGGTTGAAGGGCCACCACATGGCAAAAGCTGATTGAGCCATGTTGTACGATCAAGATGAGCTCATATTCAAGGGTGGAGATGCACTTATGCTTAAAGCAAGGAGGATCCATGAGTTTTTCCATAAAAGAAGATTTTTTTGACAATCAAAGATCAATAATGCAGCTTTTCTCCAAAAATAGTGGCTTATCTTATCCAAAATGATGTCAGCACTGATCCGACGGTCCAGATCATCCCCAGATCCAATGGTGGAGAATGAGGGCGCCTAAATTTCCCTCCTTTACACTAGATTTGATAGAAAGAACAATTCCAAGCCATTGATTTGATTAATCAAATGGTTGTAATCGAAAGTAGTGATCCTAAAGTTGAGAGTTGATTTCTCTAGATCCAATGGCCCAAACTCGTTCAAAAAACTATATAAACCCCCCTCCAAACTCCTAGAGCATCATTGTTAGGCATCCATAGGGCTCATGCTAGCTTACGGTTTCCTTGAGACGATCACCCTCGGTTGAGCGAGTGAGGATCCAAGGTGAGCTAGTATGAGTATAGAACCTAGTTTCAAATTTAAGTTAGAATTCCAATCTAGGATAGGCTCTTGAAACCAGCATCTCTATCTTGACTCACCCTCGGTGGAGCGTGTGAGTCAGCTAGAGCTGATTTTAATGAGTCTTAGACTTCTTTAGTTAGACGTTACGAGCCTAGACAGACATAGGGTCACTGGAGTGGAACTCACCTTCTTTCGTGTGACATTCGGTTGAACTGTCATGGTTTGAGGGTCGGAACCACCTTTGATCAGTAGACTGCCTAGCTTGACGTACCACGACGATCTTATACATGAATCTTAATTCAAATCCTTTTAATTCATGTCACTTGTCACTTGTCTCTTGTCTCCTCTCTCAGTCTCTTAAGTATTTTTACATGTCTTCTATTTCTTCTATGTGTGAGAAGGCTCTGCAGTATTGCGTTGAACCAGTGAGGATGTTTCTTTGAGCTTGTGAGTAAACTCTATAATCATAATTCACTTGCATGCATATAATCCATACATACCAGGGTAAAAAATAAGACCACCCTCTTGACTCAAAAGTATATAAATGTGGGCGAATTTCTCGAAGTACATTATATTATAGTTATAAATAATTTGGCGAACTTTGATGAGAACTTCCATTTGAAATATAAAAAAGTTGGCGAATTTGGATGATAACTTCCATTTGAGATATAAAAATTTAGGCGAATTTTTATGATAAGTGCCCTTGAACCTATAAAAATGTTGATCATCTTCTGCCATCTTTCCTTTAATATAATCATCTTCACTTTTTCTACCTTTTTCTTTCATTTTTTGGTCAAACTCTTCTTTACATTCACTAACCATAGGGACAAAAACACTACACAATGCATAGACACACCAGCATAGCAAAACTCTTTCTTTCATTTTTGGATCCAATAGAACATCAAAAATCTTTCTTCTACTCTCAACACTTCACACATACAAGATATTTAGATAGCAAGTGTACCAATTCTCTCAGTTTTTCTATGTTTCCTACACAAAAAGTGCACTCTTCATCTCCTTCCACTTCCTTCACTCTTCTTTTCATTATCCTTTAAAAACTCACCATTATCTTTCTCTTCCTCTTTTCCTCTTCTTCTTCCTACTCTTCTCTTCACTTTTCTCTTCATTTTCCTCTCAAAATTTAGCACCCTCTCTTTTCTTTTCCTTCTTTCTAATCTTCTCTTCCCTTTTCTTCACTTCTTCACTTCTCTTTTCTTTCCTCTCTTTGCTCTTCTCCACTCCTTCACTCCTATTCTTCCTCTTCTTCTCTTCTCTTGTCTTCATCCCCCCCCTTCTCTCTCTCTCTCCCCCTAGTTTCTCTCCGCTCTCCTCTTTTCCTCTTTTTCTCTACTTTACACTCTTCTCCACTTTTTCATCTTACTTGTACTCCTGATTGCAACATTGCTGAATAATAGGTTTGACAACAGATGCAATCATTCCCCATCCTAGTGAAAAATATTTTGTTGCTTGCAATGTTAACAAATGCACCAAGATTATCTAGACTTTTTGGATCTTATAAATGTTCATTGATGTACATCATCATTGTATGAGTTATGACATCTCCCCCTCTTTCAAAAAGAAAAGGTATCCATTTTGAAATCCTTACTTCCTATGCTTACTCAAAGTTCTACAATAAAAGGATGTCCTTTGAATACTTGGAACTGCAAGACTCGAACACTTTGCGGCTTAACAAAGCATACACAAAAAAAAGCATCTTCTGTGATGACTGCTACCATCTTCTATCATATAATTTGTGCAGAGAAATTATTGTGAGGTCTGTCTATTCACTCCATTTTTCCATCAGTTGAATCCCTTCATGCTGTTCAAAACAGCCATCTTCCATCAGCCATCGATGTGGTCTCTCCTACCATTTAGAATTTCCAATAACCTCCTCATTTCTCCAAAGCAGTTGGTAATCAAGAAAAATCCCCCATACTATTTTCTTTTTGACATAGCCTTCCTTCCTTACAAGCACCTCTGAAGATGACAGAGTCTGCACAGGATGTTTAAAGTGGTCGCACCTCATGTACCCCTCATGTACCACATTAGACTAACAATCTAGTTCCCCTCTTGCTATTTGCCTGTCAAAAAAAAGAACTTCCCTCTTTTAACATGAATCACATCCAACCCTTCTAAACTACCTTATCAATGCTTTAGATAGACACTCAAAAATCTAAGTGCATAACTTCATACATCTTTGCTAGCACTATGAAGCCAATCCCAAGCAAGCAAAAGCACTAGAATGAACCACATGATACACAAGTAGTCAAGCACCCTAGTGATCCTTTTTTTTCAATCTGCAGTCCAACAGTCTAGTCAATTGATCAATTTAATGACAGTCATGGTTCATTGACATGTTTTGAATTACTATGTCTATAGTCAATTGGCTAAAATTTCCATCAGAAGGAAGAGGAATCAACAAATAATGGACCCAAATGTTTCCACTAATGTGCTAATCAGAATATATAGCTCTTCTCCAACTCATGTTATGAAACTCACTGTAGGTGATGCAAAATACACACGCTAGTGTGCACACTTTATTATAGTAGCAGTATACTTAAAAATGGATGAAAAATAACAACATTTAAAGTCAGTACATAGGCCGTACTGATTCAGAGCATGTTAGTAATCCTACAAAATTAGAATACACATAAGTAGAGAAAAACAAAAATAGAAAAAATACTATATGTATGGTTTTGTCACAATCAATCTACCATGCCATACATGTTCTTCCTACCATGGAAGATTCATGTGGGAGGAATCTCCTCAAAAGGACTGTAACTAACCAAGTGAAACGAATCCAAAAATTATCATGCTAATAGAATGCGTGCTGATTGCCACTAAAATCATGGTCCAAGTACTAGAATCATATGGCCACCCGTTGAAGGACCTCCATCTTCTATCCAAAAATCATTGTGACTACAATCATTAACTGGTTCACAATAGGCTCAAAAACTTTGAGAGATGGCATAATAAAAAATCTAGTATCTTCTACATCTAGACCAAAATTTTTAATTATCCAATGCTTGGTAGCTTGTGCATATCTTGGTTGAGCAAGATGCAACTATTATGTCCACACGAGGGCCACTTCACAGTCATGTGCTAGCTCTGGACTAAGAGGAGTCTCCTTCCCCCTCCAATGTAACACTATTTCATATATTGATAGACATCCATGGGCACATAAGTATGCATGGCACATGCATGTATGTATATACATGTGCAGATAGACACAGATACACAGTACTAAACTGCAATGCTCATTTATAGCAAGATATGTTTGTTCCAACTTCCTAGTACATACAAACAACTCCACTAATTCATGCTATCCAAGCTAGAGCTAACAACTGCATTCACCTTTGTAGATACATTGTCTTGTCATAATGAGAGTCAATGAAGAATATTTACAAACGCACAAACACCTACACACATACCCAAGCAACACAACTACTCATCTATACATATTTTCACACATACATATACTAGGACATATACATTCCTGCACACATACCTCTTCCCCAAGTCCTGCCTCTACAAGTTTTCTGAATGCACTAAGCAAAGCTCTGCACATATTGCCAATAGGTATTCTGAATGCACTAAGCAAAGAATGTTTGAACTAGAATGCACTAGCTATTTGGCCTCAAATAGATATCCTGTTCAAACAAGTAGATCCACAAAGCAATGTATATGATCTGTTTTGTCCTCATCTTCCTCACACATCCCATACCTCTTTTATATACCTTTCTAACTTGCATGACCATTCAAGAGCATCAAAAGCATGTGTTTTGTGATTATATTAGAAGCAAAAAGAGGCAAAAAGGATAGTTGCTAATAATAGTTGCAGACAACTGCTGCATCTGCAATGGGTCTCCTATGAAGTTAACTAAACCAAGGATTGCAATGAACATAAAAAAATAGCCTCTGCTCCAACAATGTAGCTCTGAACAGCCCACATTCAATGCCATAGTTAGGCTTATTCCAAAAAAGTCTATAACATATCCCTTCCATGTATGTCACTCTGTCCCATTGTATCGAAGAAGCCACTAGCCCATGGGAGGCAAAAAGATCTTGACAATCGCAGCAATTAGATGCATGTTATTGATGCCAAAGTACATATCCTTCGAGGGTAGGCTTCTCCCTCCAATTGCTCAAACCTAGGTGAGACAAAGCAACCGACAAACAGAAAATTACAACAACATAGGTGAGACAAAGCATTCTACTACACCCAAACATAAATGTTTCTAAGCATTCTACTACTACACAATTGAAAACCCAACAACAAAATAAAGAGCTTGGATGCATTCAGAAAGCTTACAGCACCAAAGAATCACAAAAAAATTTCGGCACATGTTTATTGAGAAACAACATACCATCTTGTTTCTATAGGCTTCTGGCATTGGGGTAATTGCTATCTACAAAAAGATTTGAACATCATGAATATGCAGTGTAACAGGTAATAGATGCACTAAACATTTTTTCTGCTTCTTCCAAGCATCCTCACTTGGCATACATGTCAGTCAGGGAACCCATAAGAACCATATCTGTGACTAGACTCTTTTCAAGTATTTCTGCATGAATTAGCTAACCACTATGCAAGGATCTCTCACATATACATGCCTTAATTATACATAACAATACAGCCTTACTTGGCATCAATCCTTCAGTATGCATTTTGCAGCAGAATTCCAATGCCAAAAGACCTTGATCATGTGTGACATAGCCTGAAATAATGACAGTCCATGTAACAATGTCTTTCTCAACCTGAAATAACAATGTCTTTCTCAACCTGCTATAGAAGCAGCTACTTTTGCATAGCAGTGTAACTCTGTAGGGCAGAAAATAGAAAAATGGGAGCAGTTTGGAAAAAGTGAACAATGCACATTAGTCAGGCTATGTCTGGGATGAAGCTTCATGATATTACTATGATCTAGTTGTCACTCTTTTTCCCATGGCAGTCAACATATATATACACATGCACATATATTCCAGCATACATATACCTACAGATCCACATACCTGCCAGTCAACACACCCATACACATGGATTCATCATGAGTGAAATATCATGAAATAATGTTTTGAAGACTCTGAATCCTGACCAAAACATATGACCATGACCAAAATATATGTGTAAAGCTAGACATCTTGCAACATTCACAGTACATATTATTATCAAAAAGGAAAAAAATGAAGTAAAAAATCATCATGTTTCATCATGAGTGAAATATCATGAAATAATGTTTTGAAGACTTTGAATCCTGACCAAAATATATGACCATGACCAAAATACATGACCTGACATATGCATACCTAGCTCTTGCACACACCTGCACATACACACACGTGCATACATACTTCTACACACATCTATTTGGAAACAACATTAGATTACCAAATTTCTGATCAGAGATAGGTCCCATAATTCCAAGAAGTTCAATGTGCAAGCCTTCAAATCCTCTAAAAGGAGTGTTCAGTGTACACACATACATACACACATATAAGCATGAATAAAAACATAATATATACATGCAAGCATCACATATACATAACACATACATATTACATGCATCACACATGCATCCATATGTACATACACACATACATATTACATGCATCACACATGCATCCATATGTACATACACACATACATACATGCAGGAATACAAGAATACAAACATACATACATGCAAGAATACATGAATACAAACATACACACATACATACATGCATGAATACAAGAATACATGCAAGAATACATGAATACAAACATACACACATGCAAGCATGGCACATGCATGAGTCATACATACATAGATACATAAATAGGCATGAACATTGAACAATAGGAACCTTTGAATCTCATCATTTCAGATATTAAAAAAAAATTAAAAAACAAAAATCGGCAAATATTGAAGTCCTCGATATCTTCAAAACCTGTCAAAACATTAAGAAACATTAGTATAAATTATACTTCACCATAATATTCAAAAAGAAATCAAATAAAAAAGTTACCTTTTTATAATCAGTATAAGTCCATTTGAAAAATATTAGAAGGTTCAACATCCTCCATGTGTTTCCTCTCGCCTGATACTACACATTCACTTCTTCGTTGACATTGACTTTTCCATATGACATAAGCTTCTTCGAAAGGGAAAGTTTCAAGGTCACTCTTAGAAACAAACAATCTAAGACATGTATCCAAGTTTTTATTCAATCTATTTCTCATTGCATTTCTTATGAAAGTTAAGCTACTCCATAGACGTTCATCTTCAACGGATCCAAGGATCATTGTTAGACACAAATTTGCTACTTTAAAATACTCCGACATAGATTCCTTCAAGAATGGAGATATATCGAGCTTTTTCCATAGCTTTGTCATTGCACCAGAATTTGAAGGATCTTTGACGAAGTCAAATTGCTCCCACATCGTTTGTCCAAATATCCCAGATTGTTTTTTTAAAAGATTTGGATTTATAACTCCTTCTAGAATCCTATCTCCCAAATATGCATTCTTTCCAAAATGATCGGATAATACTTGGACCTTGCTTTTAAAGTCATTTGTTAGTAAGCTCTTGTCTTTTGCATGATTCCAATATAAAGGATGAACTATGGCCATTGCTTCTAAGAGCTCATCTCGAGGAAATCTCTCTCTGATCTCAGAAGTCAATTTATTACATATGGATCTTAACCCTTGTTTTACACTATCCACTAGGATAGCAAAGAATGTTTGATTAACTTTTTTCCTGATGCATACTCCTTGACTTTTTCGTGATACATAAAGAGGAATTTGTTTATCTTTCACAAATATGCACAACCAACCTTTCTTATTGTATTGCAAAAAACTATCTTCTACACCAACTTGTAGCAACGATTCCCACTCGATAAATTCTTGTGAATCAAAACCCGATGTCTCAGAATACAAAGTTTCTAAGCGCATACAAGTCAATTTTCTTGCTACTGCGTATTCCATTACATAAATATCTCTTGATTGAGAAACTTTTATCAAATTATTCATTTCTCTTAACAATGGTAACATTCCTCCAAGATAGAGAAGAGTTTCCACATCACTTAGCATTTGCAACAAAGTGTGAGCTTTTCCCTTTTGTATTCCTTTACTTAAAGACATAATATTGACCACACCGATGACTGATTTATATTCTTCAAAAAGACGTTCTACAGGTCCAATAAGTGAAATCCATCTGGTGTCAATATTTTTTTTCAATTTTCTTCCTTTACTTATCCCATCAGAGAAGCATTTAAACTCTTTAATACGCTTAGGACTTTTTGAAAAGAAAGCATATGCTTGGTGTACAAGATCTTCAACTTTTTGTACGAAAACAAATTCTGACACAATTTTAAATGCTAGATTTGTACGATGAGACATACAATGTATACCTAAAGCATATGGTGTATAGTTTTGTTGCAATTGAACACACAATCCATTTCTAAGCCCATGCATAACTGAGCATCCATCAACACCAATGCATACTATCTTTTGATTAATATCACTAATTGACATCCCTCCAATAATTGAAATGGAATCTAAAACAAGTTGCACCAACAAATTAGAAGTTGCACTTCCCTTTAGTTGAAAAGCACCAAAAATTTGGCTTTTCTTGCATAATTCTCCACAATATATGCATGGATACATACCCAAGAAGTGCAATCCCTTGCTGTCACTTCATCAAGGGAAATAGAAATAAAAGTAGCATTCGATAAACTTATTTTCAAGTTAGATTTGATTACCTCTCCCATTGCTTTTGCAAATTCCCATCCTGAAGATTCTGTCCAATATTGTGTCGGAAAACTTTGAATTTGTAATCCAATGAAATTCAATGGAACTCTCCACTTAGGATAATCAGACATTGGTTTTCCAATGGACAAGATATGTAGCACAATTGAAAATTGCATTAATATGGCTTCATTATCTGATTTGAGCTTTCTCTCAAAAAGATGCATAAAGGATCTTTTATTCTCATTACTTTGCTCCAAAAGCAATAAATGAGAATTATAGGCATCTACATTCTGTAGATGCCTACATTCATCTTTTGTTTTCCATCTAAGAATGTTTTCCATTTTCCCTTCTACTTCTACTTTCTCATACATTTTACCCACATGTTTTTCAATGGTATCTAATTTCAATTGTAACTTGACTTGATTACCTAATTTCCAACTACATGGTATACAAGTGGCAAATTTTGGTTCTTCTTCACCCTCAATTATCAAAGGCTCAATAAAAGGAAACTTTGTTATCCAATCTATTTTAAAAGTCCTTCCTATATCCCATTGACCCTTCCCTCTCTTCATACGTTTAGACAAAGAAGTGTCATTTGAGGTTTTCGACTCTGACACAGAGATGTTAGAGCATACAATCGGGGGTAAAATTGTAGGCTCAAGGGATGAGCTTGCTACACATGAAGACCGCATGACATTCGAGCTTCTAATCCCTCCTTTAAGTGAATTAAAATCAGAAATGGATTTTCTCTTAGGTCTCGAATCCATCACAACCTTTCCTTTTTCCTTTGATTGCATCTTAGCAGTTCCTGGATATATAGAAGACACACACATGAACACACCCATGAGAGAAGCATTTGAAATCTTCCAACACTAATCCTATGTCTTTCTATAGATCCATTTTTATATATACATACAAGCCCTAACTCTACTACACATGCCCTAGACCTACCACATATATATAATTATTAAACCTATACACATGCCCTACATCTACCACATATATATAGTATATACAAATTATATATATTATATATTTAGTGAGAGAGAGACTATTTGAAGGGAGTTGAGTACATACCTGATGGATGATTATTCCCATCAAAAACACTGATGACATATTGAGAGGACGACGAACTCCCAGCCATTTGAAGCAAGATGATATCGATTGCCACAACAACTGCAAGCTACACTCAAAAAGATAAAACTCACTTGATCGAGTGTCATGGGGAAAAAAGCTTGCGCACACATTCATGCACTAGAGTCTCGTGCACCCACTTCATAAAGATGTCATTACAAGTGATGATAATTCGATTGACAATATTATTGATAATGAATCTCGGCATTTTTATGCTTCAAAATACCTTCAAATCTGTCCACCAACCAGAAAGAGTAGAGAGACTTGAAACTCAACACATGAAATAGACAAAAATTGAGTCCTATGCAACACTTTGTGCTCAAAGAGTAGCTTCACAAAATAAGCATCAACATTTGAAAACTGCAATACCAAATGCTCTCTCTCTCTCTCCCCGTGTGTGTGTGTTCTCCGTGTGTGTGTGTTCTCCGTGTGTGTGTGTGTTCTCCGTGTGTGTGTGTTCTCCGTGTGTGTGTGTCTCTCCCCGTGTGCCCTCTTTTCTCTCTACCGTGCCAAGAACTGACTCCCAGAGTCACATGACCTTCTAACCATCTTAATTGACAGAGGTAATGAATAGTAGCTCTTCAGCTGAAGTCCACATCAAATGCTTAACGCTTGCAGAATAAGAGATAAAAACTAGCAATTGTGCTGCCAAGATCTTGATGAAAATGTACAAACAAGTCCGACCCAAAGCCTCGTTTGTTTTACAAATCTACGTCCAAAGAACAAAATTGAGTCCGCGTAACCAATGCATATGACAGAACACAAGCATGGAAGAGCTCAAGACATCAAATGCTAGAGCATCAGGAAACAATGTCCCTCTTTAAGTGCATGGTTTCATATCAAGACCTTCCAGTAAAGCAACAAATGCTACAAACTTACGTGAAATCGTAGGCATCAAAAGCCCATCTCCAATAAGCATAGATGTTCCAATGAGAACCAGCAAAACAAGAAGCCTCTGTGCATATCTGTTCTCCTCTAACCAATGTTTTGTTTCGCCGGCTAAGGACTTTTCATCACGCACAGAACTACAGACAAATGAATGGAAGTTTGTGATTGTTCAATACAATCACAAAATGCGATTACAGGAGAAGCCCATGGAAATGTAGTGAACTTTAGAAAGAACCCAATAGTGCTCCACTGTAAATACATTTAGAACCCAACAGTGCTCCACTGTAACTACATTTATGAACTCTTGAAAGAACCCAACAGTGCTAATTTTCTCCCTTTAATACAGAGTCTCAAACCTGATGAAACACCTGCACAACCCATTCACTTGTAACTTTTCTTCTTTATTTTAATTAAGGTCCGGGAGAATAGGCTAAGGTCGAACTTCCTTTTATTAAAAAAAAAAAACACCTGCACAACCCACACCTATACTGAGTACTTTCATTACTTGCTTTTTGCAATTCATAGGGTCTATAGGCATTCCTGCATGCATTGATTGGATTAAATATGTAATACGTTTGGCAGGATTGGGTAGGAAACCTATCATTAGATATGCAACACGTTTGGCAGGATTGGGTAGGAAACTTATTAGTTCTACAAAAAATTTTAAGCAGAATACCCATTGATTACACATAATCCATAAGATCTTCAGTCATTTCTGCAAGCAATAATTAGGTAGGGGACCCCTTAGTTGTCAGCAGAATATTATTGATTACGAAACTAGTGTATTCCCTATGACCATAGAAGTAACCAAGCAAAATAAAAATGAATGTGCCATCCCGCAAAAAAATGACAAAGTTGTCAAATCATCAAATTGTAAGGGAAGTTGCCACTTAAAGACAAGTAGGAAAAACTGGTTGCTATATAAGCCATGCAATGAACTGTCAGAGAATGATGACTGATAACTTAGCCATTCATTATAAAATCTGCAATAATTTATATAATGATTCATATAGCCATGCTTGAATAAGAGATGAGCTAAATAGTAATAAACTGGTGCAGCTTCAATTGAACTCCAAAATTTTGGCAGCTCAGTGAAGTGTACATCCAAGAGAAGACACTGATGATGAAAGAAGCAAAGGGATCGGGGAATGTAGAACACATACAATCAGCATTGGGAGACCAGAACTAAGAGGCCACCACAAAGTATTTAATGAAAGATAAATGGCACGAGATAACAAAGACTATACTGTGTACATGTACCAAAAGCGGCACTCTACTTTCTGCAACTGCTGCTTCTCACATGCACAAAGAAGAAGACATGTAAGACAATGTCACCATAGGATGATGCCTGCTGCCACACTAGTCCCAAGTGAAGATATGGTCTCTTTGACATCCATGTACAAGCTTCCCCTGAGTTCCATGTACAAACTAGCAAACCATACAAACATCTTTGAAAACCCTGTTTGATTATTATGAAGCATGTGATGCAACTAGTGTTTCAGGAGGATAGGATTCTTCCCATTGGATAATCAACTCTTTCCTTGAACACAACTTACAAGCCATCGAATCGATGTAACAAAATGGATGCCGATCGCTTTTTTTCTACACAAACAGGTTGACGATTCAAGGTATATCGCATAGGTCAGATCCCTAGATTTATACATAATCTTAAGCCCCTGAAACAGCATGTTCCACTCGTCTCTAATTTCATGCTACCATTTTATCGGACATTCATAGATGTCTTCTAACCATCTTAATTGACAGAGGTAATGAATAGCAGCTCTTCAGCTGAAGTCCACATCAAATGCTTAACGCTTGCAGAATAAGAGATAAAAACTAGCAATTGTGCTGCCAAGATCTTGATGAAAATGTACAAACAAGTCCGACCCAAAGCCTCGTTTGTTTTACAAATCTACGTCCAAAGAACAAAATTGAGTCCGCGTAACCAATGCATATGACAGAACACAAGCATGGAAGAGCTCAAGACATCAAATGCTAGAGCATCAAGAAACAATGTCCCTCTTTAAGTGCATGGTTTCATATCAAGACCTTCCAGTAAAGCAACAAATGCTACAAACTTACGTGAAATCGTAGGCATCAAAAGCCCATCTCCAATAAGCATAGATGTTCCAATGAGAACCAGCAAAACAAGAAGCCTCTGTGCATATCTGTTCTCCTCTAACCAATGTTTTGTTTCGCCGGCCAAGGACTTTTCATCACGCACAGAACTACAGACAAATGAATGGAAGTAACATCTTACCTGTTGATCGGACGACACAACTTCTCCAACGTGCCTTAGAGGTAATGATGATTTCTACAAAGCAGACAAGCAGATAGTAGCAATGACAGCGATGGCGAATGAGACGCACGATCGAGACAAGCAAATAGTAGCAATGATGGCGAAGTATGCCTCAGAGCTAACGAGCTACATTCATATGTATGGCAAATGAAGCGCACGATCGAGATTAGGGTTTATAAAAAATGGGCTATTTTTTGGTTCACAAGGTTATCTAAATATCAAATTTTTAACTTTAAAATCCATTATATTCGCCATTGGGCTAATATTCGCCCTTAACTTTTTCCCTGATACATACCCATACATATTGATTAGTTTCTGAAAGTGTATAAGAAGCTCCAATATTGGACCATTCTTCCTTTCGAAACTGGTTTATGTGTAAGGATTCCATCTATTCACATCATGCATACATATCATCCAAAGAAGACTATGCATATGGATTAGAATTAGGAAGTGTTTAAGAAGCTCCTTCAATGGACCATTCTTCCTTCCAAATTTGATTCGTGTGTATGGTTCTCTTTCATTCTTATCATTCATGTTCATAAATCTAACTTGCACTCCTACATTCCCATTCCCATAAACATTTCAACATCTCTCTCTTCTCCATACTCAAAATTAATTTCACTTTCATGTCCTTAAACCTTCCAACATTCATTAGCTTCATACACCCTGTGTGTGCCACGACCGGACCCGATCCACCCGGATTGCGATCACCTCCACAACGGATTACCAATAGAGTTAGTAAGTGATAGAGGCACACACTTCTTGAATGAAGTAATCGAAAATCTTCTCCAAGAATTCTTGGTGATACATAAGAAGTCTGCCCCCTATCATCCACAAGCTAACGGACAAGCTGAGAGCAAGAATAAGATCCTATGTAACGTGTTGACAAAACTCGTAAATAACAAACGCTCTGATTGGGACAACAACTTCATCATGCTCTCTGGGCCTACCGATTTGCCTATAAAACGGTACTCAATGCCACCCCATTTCAGATGGTCTTCGGATAGAATGTTGTGCTACCATTGGACTTCCTAATCCCAACTTTAAAAGTAGCACATGAGCATAGGTGGAATGGACACGAGTTATCCTCCAGGATCTTTGATCTAGAACGCTTAGGTGAGACGAGGCTACGAGCAGTTATGGTTTGATACATATAAAGTTTATATGTAAAAAAAAAAACTCTTTCTAGATGGATAAAATTTCCGAATTTTAGTTTTACTTTGAACGAAGTAAACAAATTAAACATTTAATTCCCGAATTAATTCTCTCTTTTATACTATGATCGAGATGTTGATCAAGATAGATGTCGAGATAGACATTGACATAGTCATGAACATAGAGATAGAGATAGCGATGGAGATAGAGATAAAGATAGAAGACAAAGATAGAAGGAGATATCCATCCATCCATCAATCCATCCATTTACCCATCTATGCATGCATGTATGTATGTATGTATGTAGGTATGTATGTATGTATGTATGTATGTATGTATGTATGTATGTATGTATGTATGTATTTATGTATGTATGTATGTATGTATGTATGTATGTATGTATGTATGTATGTATGTATGTATGTATGTATGTATGTATGTATGTATGTGTATGTATGTATGTATGTATGTATGTATGTATGTATGTATGTATGTATGTATGTACTTATGTATGCATGTATGTATGTATGTATGTATGTATGTAAATATCTATCTATTTATGTATGTATGTATCTATCTATCTATCTATCTAACTATCTATCTATTTATGTATGTATGTGTGTGTGTATTTATGTATGTATGTATGTATGTATGTATGTATGTATGTTGTATATTATTGAACAATGCATTGTTAAAGTGTTATATTATTAATGTATTAATATGTTTTTGATGTTTCTGATATAGCAGCTGTTGCGAACATTTGTTTTATATAGGGTACAAGTTTCAAATTATGTAAATACCTTTGGGAAGTCTTCAAATACTTCAAGAAGGCTCATATTATTGATAAAATGTACCGAAAATACCACGTGAGTTCTAGAACATGGTGAGTCAAATTAGTGAGTCACAAGGGAGCTTCAGTGGTGTCCTAGTGGAAGGTCGATGTGGCTAGTTCTCAAAGTCCATCAATACTTTGCTTATTTGAGCACTTGAGTCATGTAATACCTCCATCCAAGTGTCTACCACGAATTTAGATGTATTATAAAGGTTTTAGATTAGTTTCCCATGCTATAAAAAGAGAAGAAAAGTCGTGATCTTGTGGGATGTCCAAGAGAGTCATATGTGTATCTCTACACTGCTGTAGTTTTGTATGCAGAGATTGCAGAGCTTGTATCTCCCTCATTATATATCCAAATTACATGTTTGATAGCTCATTGGAAAGCTCTTACTATCTACTTTGTTCCTGTAAATTTTCATAATCATTGGATTTGTGAGCTGAGAGCAATACTCTCTGCATGTAGTGTGTGTTCTCTGTTTTTTATCCCTGCTGAAGGTCTCCATTAAACCTCAAACTTGCAGAGGTCATATCTCCTTGTGTATGTATCCAAATCATGTTTTCTTTGGCTTGTTAGAAAGCTCTTTAAGTCTACTTGTATTCTGGAAAGTTTCAAAGTCATTGGAGTTGTGAGTTAAGAGCAGTAGTCTCTGCAAGTGATATGTGTCCGCAGGTTCATCTCTGTTTCAAGGTCTCCATTAAAGCTGCATATTGCAGAGGTCATAGCGCATTGTGTATTTATCCATTTGAGGTGTTCTATATCTTGTTGGAAAGCTCTTAGAGTCTAGTTTATGTTTGTGAAACAGTTTTGGAAAATTCCAAGTGACTAAAGAGAAATTTGCTGTGCAAGAAAATTGGTCTGTGCATACAAGTTTGTGAAAAAGTCAACTAGGTCCTGTTGGGTTTCACCTACTTCTAACTGTACTTTGGAGATCAATAAACTCCAACATTGGTATCAGAGCAAGTACTTGGAGGCTTGGAGAAGGTTATCATACCTTGACGAAGAATTTGAAGCTATCAAAGAAGCAGTTCATCATCAACACTACACAAAGGTAGAAGAAGATTGCAAGGAGGCATCTGAAGCAACATCCAAGCAAAGAAAGGTGCACATACCTCATTTACAAGGTAAATATTATATTTCTTCTCATCACACACATTGGAAAGGAGGCTTAAAGGAGGAAGCTTAGCATTTGTATTATGGGAGACCAACATGCACAAATAGAGAAGCTTGATAAGACCAATTATCAAGCATGGAAGTTTAGAATCACATCATACTTGCAAGGTAGAGGCTTGTATGGTTTGATTGACGGCACAGATATCAAACCCACATTACTAGAGGACCCAAATCAGCAACAATTGAGGGAGTTTAGACTTTGGAATGAGAGAGACAAAAGGGTTATATTCATTTTATCACAAAATATTCAAGATTCAATGGTAGGACACATACAAGATCTAGACACAAGTAGAGATGTTTGGCTTGCATTAGAAAGGTTGTATGCTACAGGTACAAGAGCAAGGAAGATTCAACTCAAAAATGAGTTGAATAACATAAAGAAAGATACAAAGACATCGGTCAATGATTACATATTGAAAGTTAAAGAGATTGCAGATCAACTATGATCAATTCAAGCTCATGTGGAGGACGACGACTTGGTTGCACATACTCTCAATGGACTCAAAGATGATGAGAGATGGAAACCCTTCATTACTTCAGTTTATGTCAGAGGAGAATTACCAGATTTTGATCAACTTATTGCCCTCATGGTCACAGAGGAGATGAATCTAAATGGTTCTACTTCAAATCAAAAAGGATCTCAAGGACAAGCTCTTTATGTAGGATCATCAAGAGGTGGAAACAGAGGTGGAAGAGGTTCAAATAGAGGTCGAGGAAGAAGGAGCGATGATCAAAGGACTTCAAGTGGCTTCTTCAACACAAGAGGAAGAGGAAGATCAAGCGCTAGAGGTACGAGAGGCTACTACAACTACAACCAAAGACAAAGGAGTGAAGATAATAAGAACAATTGCTATATATGTGGAAGGTATGGACACTATGCCAAAGATTGTTATCAAAATGAAAATAATCAAGGTGGTAATCAAAGAGGAGGCTATTCAAGAAGAGGTAAACAACAAGGAAATTATGCAGTTGAAGGTAAAAGTGATGATTATGATTCTCTTCTTATGATGAATGTAGAAACTAAGATGAATTGCAATAGCGATGTATGGTATGTAGATAGTGGTTGTTCTAATCACATGTCTCATGATGCTTCATGGTTTTCTAATATGCATAATCCGTCATGTAAAGGTCATGTTGAAACAGGAGATGATACAACACATAAGATTATGCAGGTTGGAGATGTTGTTATGCAGGATAAGAGCAAGAAAAATTGCTTGAAGGATGTACTTTATGTGCCAACGATCACTAAAAATTTGATGTCGGTTGGTCAAATGGTAGAAAAAGGTCTACAAGTGAGATTTAATCATGCAGGTTGCTTCATTGAGGATCCAAAGCAAAGGAGGTTAATTGCTAGAGATCAAAAACAAGGTAGATTGTTTACATTCAAGGTAAACCCAAATCATACAAACTATTTCTCTTATGGTATGCATCGAATAGCAGAGCTTGATCTATGGCACAAAAGGATTGGACACATGAATGTACACAGGTTAAAGGAGCTATCAAAGAAGAGGATTGTTGAAGGATTACCTGATCTTACTAAGCAACATATGGTGCATCTTTGTGAAGCATGTCAAATGGGTAAGCAGAGTAGACAACCTTTCAAGCATTCAAGCTATGTAAGTGATGGTTTGCTAGATCTCATACACACAGATGTGTGGGGACCTACTAAAGAGGCATCCTTGGTTGGTAATAAGTACTATGTATCATTCATTGACGATCATAGTAGAATGACATTTGTGTATTTTATTAAACATAAGAGTGAGGTCTTTGATTGTTTCAAGAAGTTCAAGTCATATGTCGAAAAGCAAACAGGAAGGTATATTAAGAAGCTAAGATCTGATGGAGGAGGAGAGTATTTCTCTCAAGCTTTTACTGATTTTTTGCATAATGAAGGTATCAAAAGAGAAGTTACATGCAGGTATACTCCACAACAAAATGGAGTCGCAGAAAGAAGAAACAGAATCATAGCAGAAGCATCTAGAAGCATGCTTAATGATATGTGTTTGCCTAATTATTTTTGGGCTGAAGCTGTTAGCACAAGTGTTTACATTATGAATAGAGTTCCAACTGCTGGAGTTCATCATTTGACACCATATGAGGTATGCCATGGAAGGAAACCTAGTGTAAGTCATTTGAAAGTATTTGGTTGTGTATGTTATGTACATGTACCTAGTGAGGTGAGATCTAAACTTGATGCGAAATCAGAAAAATGTATATTTATTGGTTATGCAGATACTCAAAGAGGATATAGATGCTATAATCCTCATACCAATAAGGTTGTTGTGTCAAGAGATGTAAACTTTGATGAATCACTTTCATGGTATGCAGATAAGAATTGTTTGCAGGTCATGGATGAAAATGAAGAAGGTGTGGTTGAAGGAGATGAATGCATAGTTCAGCCATCAGGAAGTTTAAATGATGAAAGGAGTGGTTTAGATGAAGAAAGAGGATCACCTTTCAATGGAAGATTAAGGCAAGAGTCACCTCCAAGTGTTAAAAGTAAAGGTAAACTCAAACTTGTTGAAGTTAATGATGAAGGAGAGGAAATTAGTGATGTATGTGAGTATGGAGAATCATCAAAGGTTCCTAATAAGAAAGGAAGAGCATCTACATTGGAGGTAAGAAGAACTTCAAGAGTAAGTAAGCAACCTCAAAGGTATACTTATGAATCTTTCATGAATACTCATTATGCTTTTATGACAAAAGTTAAGCAGGAAAATGAACCCACATGTTATGATGAGGCCAAAGGAGATGAAAAGTGGGAGAAAGCAATGAGAGAAGAAATGGAAGCACTACAGGATAACAAGACTTGGAATTTTAGTTCCAAGTACACCAAAGCAAAAGGTAATTGGTTGCAAGTGGGTTTTTAAGATTAAAAGAAATAGTGATGGTAGTGTGTCTAGATATAAGGCTAGACTTGTAGCAAAAGGATATAATCAAACTCAAGGTGTGGACTATGAGGAAACATTTAGTCCAGTAGCAAACATGGCAACGGTGAGAACTTTGTTGGCTTTAGCTGCAAGTAAAAGGTGGAATATATATCAACTCGATATAAAGAATGCCTTTCTTAATGGTGAGTTAAATGAAGAAGTGTATATGTCACAACCAGATGGTTATGTGGATGCAAAATGTCCTAATCATGTATGCAGGTTAAAGAAGGCATTGTATGGTCTTAAGCAGGCACTAAGGGCATGGAATGCAAGGTTGGTAAAGTATCTTATGCTGCAAGGATACACAGCGAGTCATGCTGATCCTTCACTTTATGTAAAACATGTAGATGGCATGTGTGTCTATGTATGCATTTATGTGGATGACTTGTTGATTACAGGGAATGATGCAAAAGCAATTGATGAGATAAAAGGTAATTTGGGAAAGGAATTTAAAATTTCAGATCTTGGTTTGCTCAGATACTTTCTTGGGATTGAAATTGTGTATAGCGATGAAGGTATGTGGTTGATACAAAGAAAGTATATATGTGATATGCTGAAAAGGTTTGGTATGCAGGAATGTAAATTTGTTTCTACTCCAATGGAATGTAATGTAAAGTTGAGTGCAAAGGAAGGTGATGAGTTGCATGATATGAATGTATATAGATCCATGGTAGGATCTTTGATTTATGCAACAAAAACTAGACCTGATATATGTTATGCAGTGGGAGTATTGTCATAGTTTATGCATGAACCTAGAGTACCTTATATGCATGCAGCGAAAAGAGTGCTTAGGTATTTGAAAGGTACCATGAACGAAGGATTATTTTATAGTCATGATGTTGATCTAACTCTTAAAGTCTTTAGTGATGCAGATTGGGCTGGAAGCAAAGATGACAGAAGATCCACAAGTGGATATGTGGTAATAGCAGGAAACAAGACATTAACATGGAGTTCAAAGAAACAGCCTACAGTTGCTTTATCTTCTACAAAGGCTGAGTATAGAGGTTTAGCATTGGCTACTACTGAGGTTATGTGGTTTAAAAAGTTGTTTCATGACTTGAATGTGCAGGTTGATGTACCACTGATATATGGGGATAACTTGAGCAGCATTCATATGACCTCAAATCCTATTTTTCATGCTAGAACAAAGCATATAGAGGTTCACTATCATTATGTTCGAGAGAAGGCCATGAACAATGAAGTGCAGGTTTCTTTTGTTGGAACAAAGGATCAAGTTGCAGATATCTTCACCAAATCCTTGGATGGACCAAAGCTTCAAAGATTCAACTATATTCTTGGCATGAAGGAAATACCCTTTGAAACTTGAGGGGGAGAATGTTGCGAACATTTGTTTTATGTAGGGTACAAGTTTCAAATTATGTAAATACCTTTGGGAAGTCTTCAAATACTTCAAGAAGGCTCATATTATTGATAAAATGTAGCAAAAATACCACGTGAGTTCTAGAACATGGTGAGTCAAATTAGTGAGTCACAAGGGAGCTTCAATGGTGTCCTAGTGGAAGGTTGATGTGGCTAGTTCTCAAAGTCCATCAATACTTTGCTTATTTGAGCACTTGAGTCATGTAATACCTCCATCCAAGTGTCTACCACGAATTTAGATGTATTAGGAAGGTTTTAGATTAGTTTCCCATGCTATAAAAAGAGAAGAAAAGTCGTGATCTTGTGGGATGTCCAAGAGAGTCATATATGTATCTCTACACTGCTGTAGTTTTGTATGCAGAGATTGCAGAGCTTGTATCTCCCTCATTATATATCCAAATTACATGTTTGATAGCTCATTGGAAAGATCTTACTGTCTACTTTGTTCCTGTAAATTTTCATAATCATTGGATTTGTGATCTGAGAGCGATACTCTCTGCAAGTAGTGTGTGTTCTCTGTTTTTTATCCGTGCTGAAGGTCTCCATTAAACCTCAAACTTGCAGAGGTCATATCTCCTTGTGTATGTATCCAAATCATGTGTTCTTTGGCGTGTTAGAAAGCTCTTTAAGTCTACTTGTATTCTGGAAAGTTTCAAAGTAATTAGAGTTGTGAGTTAAGAGCAGTAGTCTCTGCAAGTGATATGTGTCCTCAGGTTCATCTCTATTTCAAGGTCTCCATTAAAGCTGCATATTGCAGAGGTCATAGCTCATTGTGTATTTATCCATTTGAGGTGTTCTATATCTTGTTGGAAAGCTCTTAGAGTCTAGTTTATGTCTGTGAAACAGTTTTGGAAAATTCCAAGTGACTAAAGAGAAATTTGCTCTGCTAGAAAATTGGTCTGTGCATACAAGTTTGTGAAAAAGTCAACTAGGTCCTGTTGGGTTTCACCTACTTCTAGTTGTACTTTGGAGATCAATAAACTCCAACAGCAGCTGAAGGTTCGTGAGGAGCGTGCAAGGCGTGAAAGGGCGGACATCAATAATCCGAATAATTATTATTTAGCTTGTAAATAAACCTGCGTAGAAGGTTCTATTGTTAGAAAAGTAATGGTTAGAATAAGGGTCGTTGTAGACCGCAGTTTCTGTTATTCAAAGTAATGGCTTTCTGTAAAAGTTACTAACTTTTAGTTTCACGCCTACTTTTTGAAGCCGCCCTCTTGTAACCACTCTTTTCAACGTAATCAAAATTCCTATAAATACATGCACTCTGTGGACTATCGAGATAGAGTGCATGGGGGGAGATTGCACCCAATCTTGCGTTCGGTCCCATCTCTTGTTGCCTCTATTTTCTGTGTGTTTTTCTGCGTCTGTAATCTCTGTATGCGCGTGAGCAAGATCCTGACAACAGTGGTATCAGAGCTCTGCACGCGTCAATACAGAGGGTTCTGTTCTCTGTTCGCGATTCTGAATTCCGATTCCATCTCCATCTCCATCTTCGTCTTCGTCTTTGGTTTTTGTTTCTGTTTCTGTTTCGTCTTCGTCTTCGGTTTCGGTTTCGGTTTCTGTTCCTGTTCCAGAACCAGAACCTACGTTTTCACCTACGTTTACTCCTTCAGCTTACTCCAAGGCGTCGACTAAGGTGTCGACTAAGGCAAAGAACTTAGGCAATAACTTAGGCAATACATTGGCACCCAAGGCTCCCTTGGCGACCGTTGGCTACGTGTGAGGCAATTTTAATTTTTTGAGTGGCAATAGAGAGGTTTAGAGTCCCTAAGGTAGGAGGATTTGAACCCACAACCTCCTACTTTCAAAGGAAGTACTTTGACCACTCCACCATCTCTTGGAGTTGTACTCAAGTTCTCTCTCTTTATTACTTGTGGAAGGCGCGCGCGTCGATTTCAAGATTGGACCCAAGAAAGAATCAAGTGTATCTCTCAATCCGTAGGTCGGATTAAGGCGTGTAATATACCGTTGGAAAGCTCTCGGAACGAACTTTCCAATGAGCTAGCTTGGAAGTGTGAATTCTTTCAAAATCCTTGGGTGACACTTGATTGAGTGTTCAAGATACGAAGCAAGGTTGAGAACACGGGATCAAGACACCAAGGTTGCAAACAAGAAGGTTCAATACACCAAGGTTGAGAGCAAGGGTCCAAGAGCACCATGGAGGATTACAGTACTTCACCTCTACCTGTGGCAACACTTGAACAACAACTAGAGCTCTTGCGGCATGAGCTTCAAGGAGCTCAGAACGAGATCCGACAACGTGATGAAATCCTCCAAAAGATGCAAGCTGAGGAAGACAACCTTACGAGAGTAGTAAAAGCTATTGTGTCTGCCCAATCTGATGTTACTCATTCAAAGATTGGTAATAGAAACTACCAGTTTCTACGATTTGATGGCTGAAAGGATGGGCCTTTAGTACTTTCTTGGTTGTCGCAGTTTGATGATTTTTATACCGATGAAATGTATGCTGAAAGTGAAAAAGTTAAATTTGCCACTAACTATTTAGTAGGTAAAGCTCAACTCTGGTGGAATGTCCTGCGACACAGTACGGAGCGTCCAACAACTTGGAAGGCTTTTCAAGAAAACGTGAAGGATTCATTTCTTCCTCCTCAATACCATTTGCATGTTCAACGTGCATGGACGACCCTTACATGGAAGGAGGGTGATACGGTTACTACCTACACAGAGCGGTTCTGGCAAAATTTACTACTTGTACGAATGCTTGAAGATGTATCAGAGGATATCTTGCAGCAGAAATACGAAGATGGTTTGGAGGTGGGTATCCAAGCTAAGCTTCACACCCTACGACCTACAACCCTCAACGAGGCTATATCTTTTGCTTATGATGCAGAAAAAGAATTCCAGTCCATAACCAAGTCACCCCGTCTACAACAACCACGTCCACGACCATTTCCTGTTAAACCTTCATTTCCTATGAAGCGTAATTTTAATGCCCCATCTTACCCTAGTTTTCCTCGTCCTCCACAATCCAATTACTCAACTTCACCCGTTGCTTCATCTCTCCAACCAACCAAACCACCTACCCTTCAAACTTCAGCAGTGAATGCCCAACAGAAGCGACCACGAATCACTTGCTAGAATTGTGGTAAACCTGGACATACAAAAATAAAGTGCAGATCGCGACCTCTTCACATGAAACAGGCTACAGCTCACTTGCACAACATGGAGGTCCATAATGAAGAAATTCCTCCTGTTTGGACAGAGGAATCATTGGAGAAGGACTTAAGTACCTTGGGTAACGATATCTCTCTCCACTCTCTTCTTTGCATGCAGGGTACAATAAATAACAAACTAGTTAAAATTCTACATGACGATGGTAGTTCACATTACTTCATTTCACATTTATTAGTACAAGAACTTAAATTACAAACGTTTCCTTCTTTGTATAAAGTGAAAGCTGCATTTCAAGGTAGTCGTTATAATGTAACACGAGAAGTGCAAGATGTTACGATTAGCATAGGCCCTTATGTTGATTCACGAAAATTTTTAATTGCACCTTTGCAATCTCATGATGTTATACTAGGTATGCCTTTTCGTCACCATTATAACCCACGTATTGACTACCATACTCATACCTTTAAGTTTGTTTTCAAAGGTCAAATCATTACTTTGTCTGCACGGCATGATTTCCAGCCATTTCCATTGATTAGTCACACTCAAGTAAAGCGTGCATTTAGGAAAGGATTCAACTCATGCATTGTTTTTGTCAATGTCATCAATGATTATACTCATACACTTCCAGATGCATATAAACCTTTCATGAGTACTTATAAGGATTGTTTTATGTCTGAATATCCCTCTGAACTACCACCATCTCGAGGATCCTTTGACCATAGCATAGACTTAGTCCCTATTAGTTCTCCTCCTCATAAAGCACCCTATAGACATGGCCCACTACATCAAAAGGAAATAGAAAATCAAGTAAAAGACCTACTACAAAAAGGACTTATAAGGCCTAGTTCTTCCCCATTTGGAGCACCAGTTCTCTTAGTAGAGAAGAAGAATAAAACTTATCGAATGTGCATTGATTATAGAGCCCTTAACAAGATCACGATCAAGAATAGATACCCTATTCCTCGAATAGATGATCTCTTAGATAAGTTACGAGGAGCTCGTGTCTTTAGTAAAATTGATCTTAAATCAGGTTACCATCAGATTCGTATGACACAAAGTGATATTTTTAAGACTGCATTTAGAACTCAAAATGGCCATTATGAATTTATGGTAATGCCCTTTGGACTTACTAATGCCCCTGCTACATTTGCGCGAATGATGAACAATATTTTTCTTGATTACCAAGCTTTTGTTCTTGTCTTCTTTGATGACATACTTGTTTACAGTAAGAATGATAGTGAACATGAAAAGCATCTTGAAACAGTTTTTCATTTGTTACGAGAGAACACATTTTATGCTAATCCTGAAAAGAGTTATTTCTTTCAGCGTAAGCTAGAATATTTAGGACATATTATTTCAAGTGAAGGTGTGCATGTGGATCCGAAAAAGATTAGAGTTATCATAGAATGGCCTACACCACAATCAGTCAATGATGTTCGTTCTTTTCTTGGGTTGGCTTGTTTCTATAGGAAGTTTGTTCGAAATTTTTCTTATTTAGCATTGCCTCTTACTTTGTTGTTGAAAAAGAAAATAAAATTTGCATGGGGATTTACCCAACAACATTCCTTTGACAAACTTAAACATGCACTTTCACATGCACCTGTTTTACAATTACCTGATTTTTCACAACCCTTTCATGTTGTTACTGATGCTAGCGGTTCAGGAATAGGTGATGTTTTAATGCAAAATGACCATCCCATTGCATTTGAGAGTAGAAAGCTTGAGCCCTCAGAACAAAATTATAATACGTATGATAAAGAACTGTTAGCAGTTGTGCATGCTTTGTGAATTTGGAAACACTATCTTATGGGCTCTGAAGTATTAATCAAAACCGATCAACAGGCTATTAAGCATTTATTAAGTCAGCCCTTAATCTCTGATAGGCATCTTAAGTGGGCATCATTCATTCAAAATTTCCAACCCATGATACAATATCAGCCAGGTAAAGCTAATGTCGTAGCTGATGCTCTTAGCCGTTTTCCTTCGCATTCCGTTGTTTTGAATAATATTTCTGCCATTCAAATTCATTCTTTTCAAGACATGGTTTCCACTTATGCATCTGATTTGTATTTTTCACGTGCATGGCATGACTTCAACAATGCTGCATCTTTATCTGATGAACATTATACATTTCATAATGGTTTTCTCTATTTTCAACATAGATTGTGCATAACCCAAGCTTTTAAAGATTTTGTCATTAAAGAAATGCATGAACCATCTTACATGGGTCATAGAGGCATACAAAGCACCATTTCTGCTTGCAAAGATTTCTTCTTTTGGCCACACATGGAAAAAGACATTGCACATTATGTTTCTCAATGCATTGTATGTCAGCGTGTCAAACGTCATCATGGTAAACCATTTGGATTATTAATGCCACTTCCTATTCCAAATGAACCATGGGAACAAATCTCTATGGATTTTATCACAGGTCTTCCTATCACTTCATCACATAATGATATGATTTGGACAATAGTTGATAGGTTTAGTAAATATGCATATTTCATTCCATGTAGAAAAACTTTGACTGCACCTCAAGCTGCAAAATTATTCATTAAATGCATTTTTCCACATCATGGATTTCCTAAAGTAATGTTATCTGATCGTGATGTTAGGTTTTGTAATCATTTTTGGATTGCCTTAATTCAACATTTTGGTTCTAAAATAGATTTTAGCTCTGCATTTCATCCTGAAAGTAATGGACAGAGTGAGGCTACAAATAGTACTATTCTTGATTTATTGCGTTGTTATTCATTAGATAATCCTAATAACTGGGATGACAAGTTGCCATTGCTTCAATTTGCTTACAATAACACTTCACACACCACTACTGGTCGTGCACCTTTTGAAATAGTTTTTGGTAAAAAGCTTCCCACTCCCATGTCCCTCACCCAAACCGACATTCCGATGGCTGATTCTATTGCTCAAGATCACGTTTCTATACTTCATGATGTTCACGAGCACATTAGGAAAAGTCAAGAGCGATATACATGTATTATCAATACTAAACGATTAGCCAAAGAATTCAAGGAAAATGATTTTGTATGGTTGCGAATAATTAAAAGACGTCTCAAAAATATTTTGCAGCATCCTAAAATTAAACTTGCACCACGCTATTATGGACCGTTTCGCATTATAGAAAAAATTAATGATAATTCATTTCGATTAGATATTCCATCCCATTGGACTATACATAATTCTTTTCATATTAGTTTACTTAAACCCTTTAAAGGAACTTTACCACTTGCTCCACTTCTTGATGACCCTCCTTTGATTGAAGCACAATCTGAAATCTTAGTTCCTGAGAAAATCATTGATCATGATGTCACTACTGCACGCACAGGTACTCAATATCATCGATATTTGGTTAAGTACAAAAATCACTCTATTGAAGAATGTCAATGGATACATAAAACACAATTAACACCTCATTATGACCACTTAATTTCTGCATATCATACACAAACACATTAATGTAACATCTCCATGAACATTTCCATGCATGTATTTTAACATGGCACATGCCTATTTTCTTTATTCAGTGATGACACATGTGACTGGCCATCCATGTTTATTATTTTATCAAATGAGGTCAGTTGCTTGTTCAACTGAGGGGCATGTTATAACTTATGGAATATGTTGAACAATGCATTGTTATTGTTGGATTGTAACAGTAACATGGAATATGTTGAACAATGCATAGTTATTGTTGGAATGTGACATGAAATATATTGAACAATGCATTGTTATTGTTAGAGTGTTAACTTATTTTATCAACTCAGGTTAGTTGCTTGTCAACTGAGAGGCATGTTGTATATTATTGAACAATGCATTGTTAAAGTGTTATATTATTAATGTATTAATATGTTTTTGATGTTTCTGATATAGCTACTGAAGGTTCGTGAGGAGCGTGCAAGGCGTGAAAGGGCGGACATCAATAATCCGAATAATTATTATTTAGCTTGTAAATAAACCTGCGTAGAAGGTTCTATTGTAAGAAAAGTAATGGTTAGAATAAGGGTCCTTGTAGACCGCAATTTCTGTTATTCAAAGTAATGGCTTTCTGTAAAAGTTACTAACTTTTAGTTTCACGCCTACTTTTTGAAGCCGCCCTCTTGTAACCACTCTTTTCGACGTAATCAAAATTCCTATAAATACATGCACTCTGTGGACTGTCGAAAAAGAGTGAATGGGGGGAGATTGCACCCAATCTTGCGTTCGGTCTCGTCTCTTGTTGCCTCTATTTTCTGTGTGTTTTTCTGCGTCCGTAATCTCTGTATGCACGTGAGCAAGATCCTGACAACAATGTATGTATGTATGTATGTATGTATGTATGTATGTATGTATGTATGTATGTATGTATGTATGTATGTATGTATGTATGTATGTATGTATGTATGTATGTATGTATGTATGTATGTATGTATGTATGTATGTATGTATGTATGTATGTATGTATGTATGTATGTATGTATGTATGTATGTATGTATGTATGTATGTATGTATGTATGTATGTATGTATGTATGTATGTATGTATGTATGTATGTATGTATGTATGTATG
>CM035422.1:175916560-175921560 GCA_020310875.1 Ceratopteris richardii | reverse complement strand
GAGAGGATTCTTTGTGGAAACCTCTTTCTGTGAAAGTAAATGAATGGATAACTATGCTTCCTAGCTATAGAGGTGCCCATAAAGTCAAGCGTGCCAAAAGAGACAACACAAGAAACCACTGGAAGGGACGTATTCTCAGCTTCAAATTGAAGAGATGCGGTTGGTTTGCACGAGTACAACATGTGTACACCGCTAAGGATCTTGTTCTAGAAAATCATCTGCACTTCCTTTCATACTGTAAGTGAAGTTTTACAATGATCTTCTATCATTTCAGTTGTTTTTGTATAATAAAACATATGTTTTTGTACTGCAGATATCTTTCCTTCCAATATTGTGGAAGGGCAACTTGTTGAATGTTTAAGAGGAACATTCAGAGTTCTTCATAAGGATTATGCAGAACTCATGTATGCAGACAAACCTGTTCAATTTTTCAATAGCATAGAGTTATTTGTCCATTATGTAGATTATCAAGTGCCATCAGGGAGGAGTTCTTAAGGAAATCTTGTTCATGTACCTGGTCCTTGCATCTCTTCATTAGATTGGGATGCTCCTGATCATTCAACAGTTTCAAGTTTTCTATGCAAAATTAAATTTGACATCCAAAAGGCAATGTCAGCAGGCCAAATTTCAAGAAGGATAAAGATTCAATGTCTTTTGCCTATTCATGTATTTGTAGCATGCTTTAAAAACATGTTATTACAGAAAACAAAAACAATGTGGTTGAATAGGAGAGTCTCTATTTCAGAGATTGATGATGTTTTAGGTAGGGAATGGGATAGCAAAGAAGTTCAAAAGCTAGGTGACATTATTTTATGTAAAGTTAGTCCCAATTCTCTTCAATCTCATATCAGATATGTCGACAATCTCTGGTTTTAGGATATGACTATAGAAGGTGGAAAAAAAAGCTTGGACTTTGTATAACCTTGGACTCAGAGGAGAGTTGTCCAGAATTTGAGTTAGAAGTATTGATTCATCCAGATTTTCAATCAAGGAAAATAATTGTCACTGCAAATTGGAATCTCAAAAATGTAAGGGAGCTCCTAGAATACCTTGAGGAGGTATCATCACAGTGTAGATTCTCAATTGATGATGCAATAGTTAACATTAGATGAGAGAAATCATTATCTTGCATAACTTGCCTGCCACCAAGGGTGATTAAGTTCCAAACCTTAAGATTGTAACAAGTTAACCCTGACATTCTTACATAATGTATCTCCCTCTCATAGAAGCTTCTGTTGATACTTCCATTGAATTTTCTTTGCAGGATGGTGACAAAGAAGGTGTGTCAAATTATGAATTTTAAATGTCTATATTCATATTTGCATTTTTTTATTTACTTTCAAGATTTTGATAAGGTTCTTATTGTACAATGATAAGAATATAAACCAAGAGATTCTTAGATATTTTTTAGGTCCTTTGTTTCATATTTCCATTGATTTTTATTTGTAGGAGTGAATTGATGACTTCAATTATTCCCCTTCATCTAAACTCATATTGGCATTTTTTTGTTTAATCTTAACATTCTGATGAGGTTCCAACTAAGAAATAATTATACAGGAACTTGCATAAGTAAATTCTAGATGAACAAGAGATCTAGAATTCAATATCTAGTTTCAATTTTATTATTATAGTCTATCAAAGGTGCATATTAGTCTCAATTAAATTATTTGATTCTATCCATCTTCTCTATCCTCAAGTAATGCAAGAGAAAGTATCATGGTCCACATAACAAGTAATATAAGAGAGGGTGGAGAACCTGGTGCAAATTCCAATCCAAGGTTTGATATTTCAAAATATGAAGAGCATGACTTAAGGCATAAAACAGAGGAGATGAGATTAGAGAAGACAACGGATTCAAGCGACTAGTGCAATCTAAACTTGTTGAATGGCCCTTATCGCTTAGATCGGTCGTGTTAGCAAACTACCGGGAGAGACTTCAACAAGTGACCTTGCATAAAGGTTTGACTCATGAGTATAAAAACAACTAGCAAAAACTCATCTCATCCAAGGTTGCTAAAAGGGGATCCTATGTTGAAATGGATAATACGACCGATGCAAGCGATAGGGGCAATCCAAAATTCTCCGATTCCCCATATCGCTTGTATCGGTCATGTCCTCTTTCTTCTTTATATTCTTCTGTATCTTCTCCAATTTAGACTTTCCAACAAGAATGAAGTAAGAAACCCACAATGCAATCATATTTGTGACATGACCAAATTTAATTGGACCATGCAATGAACTTTTGTTTAACTCTCAAGAGGTTCAATACAACTGTATATTTCTCATGGTTACAATGACCATCTTCCAGATGAAGATTGGCATAAGTACATACAATTTGTACATAAATAAATCTTCCGACCTATGTTGGTTTTACAATAGATTTCAACCTTAGACTAAAAAATGATTCAACCCTTTCTATCCTTTTTGGAGCCCTCTTTTCTTTGTTGCTTGTGTCTCTTTTTGGAGCTTTCAGCTTGACTCTTTTTCTTGGTCCCATGCTTTAATGGTGAGTGAAGGGATGCTCTTTCTTTTTTTCTTCATACTTTTTTTTATCGGGTGGAGGGGTTGGAGGTGAGTCTAGATCATAGGGGCACATTGCATGTTTCATGATGCCATTTATTGCTCTCTCTCTGATCAAGATGATCCATGCATCTGGGTAGTCTGATAAATTCAGTTCAGGACTGTAAAACCTTCTTTCCAAGAATCTTACATCATTTGCAATCACTCTCTAGCCACATGATGTTGCGTCTTTCTGCAATGGCACATGAATTTGTATGTATCCAAATTGCTTTTGTTCATTCAATTTAGCAATTCCAGGAAAATTCTGATCAATATGCATATTGAGAAGCTTTTTAGCACTGCATTGTAAAGTAAAAATCAGAATGGATGGCATGGCTCTTAAATAGACAACAACAAAATGTATAGCAACTACACTTTGCAATTCCCATGTTGTGATTTAAGAGAATTGAGGAAAAGAGCTTGATATGCATTGAAGTCAACAATAATAAGACTCCAATGGCCCCTGTCAATGAGTTGAATGTAAATTTACTTTCTTAAATGAAACAAATATCTTTCCAAAATGAAGATGAATACTTACTTTTCAATATATGGGTAGATAACACATTCTACCTCTTCTGTAAAATTATGTAGAAAGGACTTGGCATCTCCATGTTTATGCAAAAAACACTGTGTCACCAGAGGATCTATGACAAATACTTTTCTTTGAACCGCTTCCTCACATTGTTGAAGAAGAACCCTACAAATCAAGAAATAAAAATTCAGTTAAGGAACTAGAAAATTAAGCAATACAAGAGCACTTTATGGCCTCTAGATAATACCTGAGTGAAATGTTGACCACGCTATCTGATATTTCAACATGAAACTCCCTCAACATTTTGTTGTCTTCAGGTCTAATGTCAAGAAACCATTCATTCTGCCATGCCATTCCAACATTAACTATTATCTGCCCATCTCCTTTCTTAAGGAGCTCTTTATTTGCTTTTTGTAACTTTTGAATTTGATTTAAGATGACACTTTCCTCTGTAAATAATCCCTGCTTTTTCCTCTCCTCCTCATTATTTGTTGTAGTTCTAGTTTCATGATCATGAGTGACCTGAGGGTTGATCTCTTCAATGACAACTGTTGTTTTGGGTGCTCGGGCTGGAGGTATATTTAAAATATCGAAGAATTTTTTATCATGGTGAACAATACGAACCAGAGATTTATCAAATTTATATCTTATTCTTGAAACAATAACATAATCCTTTGCCATTAGTGCTACCTTGTGAGAATGAGCAACACATAAATAGGCATCATTCATAAAATCAATAGCAAAGTCCTCTACAGCTTCTTGCAGGCATAGCAGTGCTTGAGTTTGCCACCTCACATTGATAAAGGATGAGGTCTTCATCAAAGAATAGAGGTTGGCTGTGATCTGCTTGACAACTCTCATAAATGGAAGTCTAGGGATCAACAATCCCACAGACTTTTGAGCTCTTCTAATTTCCCTCAAGGACTTTACATGGTACTTGACCCTTTTCTTTGAAGGCTTGTCTGATACATTGCCTTGAACCTTCTAGGGATTTTGCTCCTGGACATTTTGCTCCTGGGCATTTTGTTCCTAAGCATTTTGGTCTTGACCCTCAGGGTACAACTTCCTTGCTGTCTTTTTGGTCCTATCCATACTCTGCACAAAATGAGAGTCTTTAGGCAAGGAATTAGAAAGGAATGGAAACTTACTCTCAAAAACTTTGATCAAGGAATCTTTCCACTGTCAGAGACACGACCAATCCAAGCGATAAGAGTCATCCAGAAATGCCCAGATGTCCCTTATCGCTTGCATCGGTCGTCCTTGAATTCATCATCAAATATCAATCAATACTAGTTCAAATATAGCTTACAATGCAAAATACTCAAGCATCACTAAGAAAAACATAATTTGAAAGCCATGATCAATGAATCTTTCCACTGTAAGAGACACGACCGATCCAAGCGATAAGATTCATCCGAAAATGCCCGGATGTCCCTTATCGCTTGCATCAGTCGTCCTTGAATTCATCATCAAATATCAATCAATACTAGTTCAAATATAGCTTACAATGCATAATACTCAAGCATCACTAAGAAAAACATAATTTGCAAGCTATGATCAAGGACTCGATGCCATTTAAGAAACATGACCAATCCAAGCAATTAGGGTTATCACAAATCCCGGATGTACCCTGATCGCTTGGATCGGTCGTGTCCATATTACCTAATGCAGAGAGCGCTCTCTATAGAAATTGTAAAGAAACATTAAAAACTTGGTGGCAATGGAACCTCGATGCTTGGAAAGTGATGAGAAAAAAAAAAGAGAGAAATGAATAGGGAAGCTTAAATAGGTCTCAAAACTGAGTTGATCGTTGGTGCCACATGGCACACCACAATTGGTCCACATCATATAGCCATTATGAATTGCAATGTCCTTTGCCATGTGGCATGATTTGATTGGTCCATGTCAT